>ML820078.1:58109-72027 GCA_009831015.1 Picea engelmannii | reverse complement strand
TAAATGCTATTTCTTCCATGATCTTTCAAATGCTTGTAAACCAAATATATTCTAGGCAAGACCCAAAAGAAAGAAAGAAAAAGGCTTCCAGTCGAAAGGTGTGCCTTGTGCTACAACCCTCAAATATACCTACAAGCTTGAACACCCACGGTATGAGAGGGTAATCTTCCCAAATGTTGTTTTTGGTACACTGTAACAATCCGATGGTCGAATGGTTGGTTTCAAGTTGCCTAGGGGACTTCCGATATACTCGTAGGTACGTGGAAGTGATATCTGGGTTCAGGTGTTGTCTAATGCAATACTACTCAAGTGGGTACCAACAAGGGTTACAAGGACTTCCAACAAGGCGAAACAAAATCTCAAGCCCTCTGAACTCATGCATCCCTCCATGTATTGTTTCCAAACCGCAGTTTCATATGCTTAATGACAGCTCCTCGATGTTATTTATAGACGTTGGTGCATGTCTCTAACCTAAAAATCACTAAAGATCTTGCCCAGAACATTGTCCATTATCACCGTTTGCATTTAATATGAAGTGCTCAAAGCATTTACATCCATATACCATTTAGAATAATCAATAGTGATACCATAAACATCAAAGGAAAGCTCGTATGATATAAATGTTCTTGGTCCATAACTTGATTACCAATATCCCATGAAATGCAAAGTAAAATTTCCCAATCATAAAGCAATGCAGTTATGGATATTTATCATAAGACAAGTGCAAAGTGTACTTTTCGTGCATTATCTTAACCTTTAAAAATTAAAAGAGAATTTCAATGAACCAATTAAATAACCAATGACAACCCATAGCGCACAATATGCTAAGTAAAGGTCAATGCATTGTAACCAAGGTCAGATCCATACGACCAAGCCTTATCATTAATTAAACTTGTCTATGCTAAATGTGAATGTTATCAAATCTTTAATGAGACAGTTTGAGCACAGATTGAATAATGTAGCAGTGATATGGTTACTCGGATTTGGTTGTTATTTACTCTCCGTTTATGACAGTCAATTCCATGAGAGTGCACCAAACAAAACTTACAGTACACTGAGCCTAGCAATGCTAAAAGGTAATACTCTGCGAGTGTTTGTGTGGATAAGGGTCATGGTAGAGCACATACGTTACTTGCAAATGGTTGGCAATTGGACAAAGAGATACCAACAATAAAAATAAAATAACGATCCAGGGAAATGTGATGTCGCTAGTCTTCCTTTAAATTTTGATTTTGTCATTTAAGATAGTTTGGGGAAGAAAGCATTGATAAGTTGTAGAGGCGACCATCATATGATCACCCATACAGACTTCAAATCTCATGGTGTAAATCCCAGAGATTGGACCCTTTTGACCGGGGAGTGAGTCTTGCGCAAATGGTAATGACTGTAAACTGACCTTCCCTTTTCAACAGATGATTGGAACGATGGGTTAGTTTGAAGGGTCGCCAGAATAGAATACTATGCGTTGATACTGGATATACGATGGGTTAGTTTGAAGGGTTGCCATAATAGAAGACTATGCGTTGATATTGGATATGAGTTTATCCTCTGGAAAACTTAGACAATCAACCCTTGGACAGTGACAATTTGTTGACTTATGAGATCGTTTGGTATGGTGGTCAAATTAGTCACCGGAAAAACATTTTTATATGTCCGTATATTTGTGATTTCAGCACGACAAAGAGAAATTCAAACCTATGAGATAATGTTGGGAGGGTTAGGGCGGATTGTTGGAGTAGAATTTAAATTTGCTTGAGAATATGGCCTCGGCTAGAATTAAAATATTTGGCAGCGAACCTTCACAAATGCTGGTGAATTTCATATGTGACCTGCAAAATCCAACATAAATAAGCAATAATCCAAAAATATGACTTCTATGGTTTGAGCATCGGATCTACAGCCTTGTAGAAGATGGATCGATCTGCTGTCCAAGACAATATTGCATATATATGGCCGATCCAACTATTTGACAACACTTCTTAAACTCTAGTAATATAAAGATCGATGATGAACATTTTTTTTTATTAGGGTTTTTTTTCAACCAAACATTAACACCATGTCCACCATAACTAAAATCTTATGGCTTCAAAGACACGATTAGGGTTAGATCCGAGGGTACATAATGATACTCGATCTAGGAAACCCTCATTAGATGCCAACAAATAAAGGTATTTAATGCAAAATTCAAGTCAACACGTGGTTTAACAATGATATAATGTTGAAGCTCAAAAAAATAAAAATAGACAGAAATTTTCTTAAAGGGGTTTTGATTGGAAAAATTACGAAAGTGTCATATACATTCATTGGGTGATTGGGTTCACTTAGATTTGATGAAAATCCTTTTAAAGAAAGATATATTAGAGATCCTCACACCAACTGGTGAGCATGAGGATGATCCAAGCTATGACAAATTTATTGGAGAGTTCCCGAGGAGGGGATGATCATCACTAAATCAAACCAAAAGGGAATGTTAGAAATTTTAATTAAATTTCACATGCAAATGCCAAGTTCTACACATTAGCCTTTAGAAATACAAAATGTAAATAAAAATAACGAGAAACAAATAGGCTATGAACCATACCGTGTCCAATTGAAATTCTTGCAACCCTTAATCAAAAAATCACCATGATCTAACTGTCATTAAAACATAAGAGGAAATTCACCAAAAAAAGCAAAACTTACACCAACAATGCTTGAGCAAAATACGTTCTTATTCTCCAATGCCATTACAAATGAGAGTCCTCTCCCTTTTATAGGTGAGGAGGAGGCTCGAAACTGCTTACAAATACCACGGGTAAAAATAATACCATGAGTAAAATCATTGAACTGTGAGCAAAATAATATTTTAAATGTGCTCTTACAATAAAATAATAATCTTTCCCTTTGATAAGGTCAAATCATAATACAATAATGATCTCTTCCTTAGACACGGTCAAATAATGATTTTCTTCCTTAGTAAAGGTCAAATCACAATAAAATAATGATTTTCATAGTCTGCCCCCTTGAGGAGAGGGTTAAATTGGTCAAATAAGCCCAACATCTTTCTTCATTGATGAAATAAATCACATGTTAAATCAAAATTCGCCCTTCCACTTAAGTTATGAATTCATGTGTGTGCTCAAATAGGAAAGGGGGTGCTCCATGTGTCCAAAGGGTCAAGTGTTACTCCAATGTATAATATCTACCTAGGATGATGGGTCTAGCCCCTTAGAAAATCACTAATTCAATGTTCCAAGTGATAATTTCTTAGTAAACATAACATTTTAAATTAATTTTGACACTTGGCTAAGTTTTACCTAGGGAAACATTGTTAATAGTTTTAAATAAGCCCATTTCTAAGGAAAACCCATATTTCTTAAGTTTTTTAGGTGGAGGTTATGCAATTTGTGAGATTAGTGATGAAAGGGAAAAGGGGAATGCTCATGTGATGACTCTCAAAGTCATAGACATGCATAGGCCATTTTTAGCTTTCTTATCTCTAGCTTTATTTAGCTAGGCATATTTTCATTTTAGCCTTCTAGAGGGAGTCTTTACTACTTCAGTCTGCACACACTTCCCCTTTCTTTTCTTTGATTTTTTCTAAAGTCCTTTCTTGCTTTAGATGGGCATTTTGCTCTTAGGACTCTGAAAGGTGGGGGAGCATAGTGAAGTAGTTTATACTTTATTTTCTTTCTTTGACTTTGCTCATCACCTCTTTAGCCTTTGTGGCTGTATTTGATCGACTTTTTTTACTTGGGATTTTTTTTTTCGACCTTTTCTTTCGACCTTTGAGTAGTCATACATGAAAAGAGACAATTATTTTTTTAATGTAGATGGGAACGAGTGATATTTAGGGAGATGGAAAATGCTTAGTATGGTTAAGATGTGGATTGCGCTATCCAGTCTAAACACCTAGTAGTATGAGTCATCTTAGAAGACGGCACACTTATAACCAGAAATATGTTTCCCATGGTAATACGACGCACACGAGAAAACTTTATATGCTATGAAATTCTAGTCAACTATCATAAGGTAACCACAATTTCATGACATGCCAGGGGGTTATATCATCGTGTGTCATTGTGTGTAAACAAATATTACACATGGAGTATCTATGGAGTGACTCAGACCACCAAGGTGTATCTGAGCATCTGAAGTAAGCACATCATGGTTCATTAATCCAGCATCATGTCACAATTGGAGAATTGAAAGGACTGAGTCTGGAACTGATCAGTGCATGATAGCTCATGCAGGTAGGTACATGATACCGTTGTAAGGGTATCCAAAGGTTGTTACCCTTGAGAGGGTAACAATAGCTACAATGATCTCCTTACTTTTATCATCTAACTCATCTGGATTGCATGCCTGATAATGGCTATGCTTCACCAAGATTCCCGTGTAAGAGATTCCAGTATTTTCCGAAAAATATAATTTTCTTCCTATATGATTCACAGTTCACTTCACTCCTGCTATACTATAACACCTTAGATAATCTGACAAATAATCAGACAGGAATGTGTAATGCATGACTGAAGGCATTTTGTCATGAATAAGTGGATGTTCTCTAGAATCTGGTATTGAGAATCTTGCTTGCTTGAAGGAATAACAGTCCAACGATTGCCTATCCATGTGTGCAATTTCAAAATAATTTTCATTTAAGGAGCTAATCTTTCTACAACGTAAATGATCTGGTACCAGAAAGACTTCCTTACAGTCTGGATTATATCTACCCTTTGAATATAAGTAGATCCCCATCCTTTGTTGTTTTGTCTTCAGGTTGTAAGAAATCTCACTTCTACAAGGAAACTCTCAATATCTGAAGCCACTACAATGCCCCTCTTGGGAGCCAAGGCATCTTGTGGTTGAGCTATTTCTACATCATTAATTTGAGAGACTGGATGGAGTGTCGAGACCATAATTTTCTTCCTCAGTAAGTACTTTATCAGATATCTGGATTAGATTCACATAATGAACCATCACTATAAGAATCATCATTGCACTGCATAATCTCATTGTTCTCGGAACTGATTGGCATCAATATACTAGCAGCAGCAATAGTCTTCTCTTCAGGTTCCTTGATTCCAAGACCCATGTTCTTCGATCTTCTTCATATAGCTGAACATATTCCAAGAAACTTTCTTTAGGAGATTATTTAAGATTCCCATAAGCCCAAATAGAAATCAGTGAGGGCCAGCAGACTCGCCACTTCTCTAAAAATATCATCTATTGCTAGGTTTTTTCATCTATTGCTAAGTTTTTTCCAAGTTTGCCAAGAAAGTGGCTCTGATACCACTGTTATGAGCCTAACCAGCAATCTTCTATTATAATGGAAGGAAACTCATCATATAAATCTGAAACTAATTGGGCACAAACATTAGTGCTTTAACAATGGTAACGGGAGTTAATCAGCTCTAACAACTGCAACTCACCAACAATCATTATAGTTTGATAGCAGACTTTTATCAATGTTCCACCAAGTTTCCAGGATGTGGGAACACAGTATCAAGGAAAGACACTTGTGGGACGGGGAGGGGGGATGTTGGGTCCCTATCAAAAGGGACCCTATCTCTAAAATTGTTATAACAAAAAAAATTTGAAAGATATGAAAACATAAAATGATAAATGATACATGTAAAGAGTAATTGTCAATTGGATTTTGGAGTTCATCAATAATGATACACCATTGTAAATTCAACTGAGAATTGACTTAGGGAAAATAGAGTTAGATTATTATAGTATTAGATTTAGGTTTTTAATTTTTTTAACTTTTTCAGAAAAATTGGAGGGAATTGTGGGGGTTGCCCACGCGTCCCACTTTTTGTGGGGGCATGCCTCGGCGTTCCCCCCACATGCGAAACGTCCCTCATTCATGGTGAAACATTTCACAGAGTGGGGGACACCAGGAAACGTTTCACAGGGTGTCGTGGGGGTGCATCCTTGTGTAACACTGATTTTTAGAGAAGCATCCTAACAGATTTTTCAGAGTTCAACAACCATAACAGCATTTAAATTGTAAATACCAGAAATATAACAGAGAACCTATAAAATATCATATAATCTAATAAATCGGTATGTAGAACAAAATCTTTCCTGAAAAAGTATGGTCACCAACTCAGGGCCAGATTATCCTGTATGGACACTGCTCTTGACCCAGCTTAGTCTCATAAGCAATACCTGCAAAACGCAAAAACCTACACACCGTCATTCTCATTGCACATGCCTATTAAAAGGCAAAGGGATACAAGAAACCACTCATACAAAATTCACACTCAGCTCTAAACAAGAGGTCCATATCCATGTATTAGGCCAACAAAGCTTATTCATAAAAATACATAAAATATTTGCCACTAAGGGTTAGATGGGGTAGGTGGCCTCAGTTAGGTTGTTATGTCTAAAAAAAGGTATCCTATTCTAGGGCTAAATCACCCTTAATGTATGCCGAGCCTAATACAAAACTAATCGTTCAAACTTAATTTCTTCACTGCTGAGCATGAGATTGGTATTTCTTCTACACTGGAAACAATACATATTCTGAAGTACATGAGATTGGTATTTCTTCTTCACTGGAAACAATACATATTCTTAGGTACATGAGATTGGTATTTCTTCTACACTGGAAACAATACAGATTCTGAGGTACCATATCAAGTACAGAACCCTTTTAATAAGATATCCACCTTGTAAATTGCCCTTGTGCTAGTCCATATAGGCCTTATGGAATCTGCCTCAAGCCTCTAAACCCGGGTGCAGAAAATTGGTTTTGAATTGCTTTAGCAGCATGAATAGACATGCCTTGAAGATGGCTTTTCTTGCCAGAAAGCTTGGTTGGTAAGTTTTAATTGTCGGTTGCTTCAACTGCATGCAAGGATCACTTTCTTCTCAGCATTTTAGGTGTTAACCTATTCGAAAGCACATGGATGCAGAATCCAGATTGATGTCCCATTAAAATTACAGTTCCATACTAATTGTTCTGTCTATCTTTGACTGCCATCTGTGGAATATCTTGAGCTACATTCATATTTGTTGCACTCATACTCTACCTTTTAAGGAATATGTTTTATAAAGTATTTAGAGGTTTCTTAGTATTGAAACTTCGGAGAATCTATCTCAAATTCTTTCATATAACTTCAGTGCCACTCTTTCTTTTTTCCGACTCATGTCTTGATATTTTTTCTAATATGCATTTAAGTAGTAGTCTTCCTTTCATCTCTATTACATTTAACATGTCATCATGGATATTTAAGTTTCTAATTCCAAACTTGTACAGCCACTGGTCAAGGTATTCATATTTGTTGCTCGACATCCCATATTGAAGTTACATGTATCTAGTTAATTCTTTGCATGAATAAATTTGATTGCCTTCTAATCTCCTTGTCTTTCATATGCTTTGTTTTATTTTCTAGATTTTCTAACATGCAGAAAGTGTTTAGGCTGTAGCTTGTTTTCAAGGAAATTAGAAAGAAAAACCAATATACCATCTTATGAAAAATACGCACAAAAGCATTTTATTGAATTGTTCTGTTTTGTTTGGAACAGGTGAAGGTTTAAATACTGAGCTCTTGGAGATACTGGTGAAGATGGAACCTACTAGAGAGGAAGAAGCAAGGCTCAAAGATTATATGGGTGATATTTGCAAACTTGGTCCAGCTGAGCAGTTTATTAAGGCATTGCTAGATATACCTTTTGCATTCAAGCGAATTGATGCGATGCGGTTCAGGGCTACTTTTGAAGAGGAAGTTGTAGATATTGAAAAGTCCTTGGAGACATTAGAGGTAGAATTTCTTTATTGCTTTACATGCTCCTTTATATATGGGAAGACATAGTTCAATAGATCAGGAAATTAATCAGGCATCTACGGATGAGAGTCTAATGTTGTGGATTTCCATCTTTCTCTGATGTACAGTTGGCATGCAAAGAACTGAGATGCAGTCGCTTATTTCTGAAGTTGCTCGAAGCTGTACTCAAAACTGGTAACCGCATGAATGTTGGCACCTTTCGTGGTGAGGCTCAAGCTTTTAAGCTTGATGCTTTACTGAAATTGGCAGATATCAAGGGAACAGATGGGAAGACAACATTACTGCATTTTGTCGTTCAGGAAATCGTCAAGGCAGAAGGCATGCAATCAGCAGAGACATTTAATAACACAAATCATAAAGTTGGTCCCGTTGGCAGTGGAATTAGAAGTCTTGGAGATAAAGAGGATGAGTACAAGAAACTGGGGTTGCAGCTTGTTTCGGGGTTGAGCACTGAACTGTACAATGTTAAAAAGGCTGCAGGAATTGATTCAGATGTACTGAGTAGCTCTCTGTCAAAACTTTCTAGGGAACTTGTTAAATTAGGTCAGTTTCGACAAATAGAGTCCCAACGATCAACAAGGGATGAAAAGAAAGGAAACTTTAGTAAGTCCATCACATCATTTCTGCACCAGGGAGAGGAGAAGATTGGTCAATTACGGAGAGAAGAAGAGAGAGTCTTTTTGCTTGTTAAGGAAATCACCGAGTATTTTCATGGGGATTCAACAAAGGAGGAAGCACACCCACTTCGCATATTTGTAGTTGTTAGGGACTTCTTAGGCACGCTAGACCATGTATGCAAAGAAGTTGGCAGATGGAAGCAGAATTCTTCAAGTTCTTCAAACAAAGGATTTGACATGATTTCAGCCCGTTATTCGTCATATTCTATTTTTCCCAAGACTATGGAAAGAAAGCCTGATAGCTCTAGTGATAAAAGCATATCTGCATAACATTATTATGCATGGAGAATGCTTGTCTCAAGTGGATAGTAACTCGAAGCAGCTGCACTAGCGTCAAGACCAACCAGTCTGTGGGTTTGTTCATTGTCTTTTTACAAAACCAAAGACTACATCGATGTTAATGGATACGAACTTGTTCCTTGTATTCTTCATCCTTTTTTGTTGGAAGGATTGATTATTCTGCATGTCAAAGAACTGGGCAATGCGAAGTCCAAAAGAAAGTGCCTGTCAAATAAAGCAATGCGTTATGTAGTTTAGGTTGTAACATAGCTCTTAGCAACAGTGGTCGACCTTGAGTATTAACTTTGTAGCATCTTGCTGCATACATATAAAATAATATCTAATCATGCATCTGACTTAGTTGTCTGTAAAGACTGAAGACTGATGCAGGGATTCTTTCAGAATTTACTTATGGGATTTCTGTCTCCTACTAGGAGACTACAATTTTTTCATCTGCTTGTTTCAGAGATGACAGAATGGAGTTTCAAAATGTGTAAGCAGCTTATACAAATTATAGCAAGATTATATTACCAGGGTGACGTCCATGTTTCAGAGAAATCCAAGTATGCATGTCTTTGGGGATGTCCACCCGCTATAAACTCTTACTTTTCAATTACTAAATTGTTTCTAACTGGAAGGCAAAATCATCGAACTCTTCCCAAATCTTGAGCAATTAATATCATTGGAACCAGATGAGAAGATGGGGATACATATTTTCTTATTTCCTTGTATTCTTTGCACACTGCATATCAAGCTTTCAATCTGAATCCAGAGATCGAGAATAATTATGATGATTTCATCATTAGAAGCATATATTAAGCTTTCAATTTAAATCCAGAGATAGAGATAGAGAATGATTATGATCATTTCATCTACTCATGGATTTACATGTCCTTGAGATAGATATCTAGCGGAATGTTAAACATGTAGGTGGCATCTACACACAAAGTTCTATACTCTAATAGAATATAAATGCCATATTAGAGTACAATGTGTTTTTGGTGCCAGTAAATGTTCTTTCAAAGTATCACATGACTTGGGATAACTTTAGAACCATAATCTTCATTTACGAAACAAAATATGTAACCAATGTAAGTAGCCTAAGTAGCCTATCTCCCTTTGGCTGGCATTTAGAAGGCCAGAAACTGGATCAGAAGAATAGGCATTTGACAAAATCATGTGAAGAACTTTTCTAATGAGAGAGAGTTATAATGCTTCTAAAAAATGATTTTTCCTGCAAGATATAGGGTCCTTTGTCAGTGAAACATTTCGTTGGATCAAGTTTATACTCAATAACGTTGCAGCATGTATTTATTTCATAGTTACTATGTATGTGTATGGATATGATATTGAAAATAAATGTATATGAAAAAACCGAATATGGCTAAAATACAGGATTATACATCTGAAATATAACCAAATATAACTGAGATACATGGGTATACATCTGAAATACATCCTAATATCACTGATCAATGATTCATTGATTGTATAACCGGGTACAACCATATATGGTAACCATGGTTAATATTGTGCTTCTCCATAAGAGAAATCTGATAAAGGGTGTAAAATTTCTGCTATAATCCCCAGTGTAATTAATGTTTAATGTAGATATCATGTGTGGTTACGACCAAATGATGTATATGCAAATTGTATTTTTTAGTTTTAATAATAAAATGTGATGGTAGCTGCAAGGGGATATGGATAGAGATGAGGGCTGAATTAATCCACAAGAGAGAGGAGGATCTAAGAGAATGTCTAAGAGGGGTTCAAGGGAAAATTACCCATGTCTATTAATTCAATCCACTTCTTAAAATTACTATTGGTTTATGAACCTTCTAATTTTTAATTGAGTGTTTCTCAACCCAATCATTGAATGCATGTAACAGGGTGGGTGTGAAAAGTCACATCCCATAGTTATTGCAAAGCATAGGGGCTGAGTACAATGAATTTGGGAAAGAGTGTAAGTCAAATAAGTAATACAAAGAGGAAAAAATTCGTATGGTCAGTTACAACAGTTTTACGCGGTTAATTTTTTGCATGAACAAGAAGCAAAGAACATATGAAAAGAGTTTGGGAGATGGAGAAACCATAGAGGGCGAATTCTATAGCATGTTGGAGCGTTTTTGAAGTGTATTTGGAGCAGAAGATCGAAGAGCCAGGTTGTCAGGCCTCAAGAGTGAACTCCTATGGGAGTTTCACTATGATAGCAAGTGTTTGTTGTTGTTTGTTGGTAGTTTTCCTAGCAGTGAGTTTTTTTGAGTTTTCCAGTAGTGAGATCTCTGGTTACCTGTGCCAGAAAGGCCTTGATAAATGAATGGCATGCATGATGGATTGAGAGCAGTAAAGGGGTACATCCCTTGAGTTGGCAAGTTGAAAGGAAGAGAGTTGGTGAAAAATTGGGATAGTTGTAGGAAAATACTAGTGGATTGTGAGAATTTTTGAGTTGAGAATGGACAATGAGAGACCACCCCCTTTTATGGATTTCTAGCTCCAACTCGGGGGTGACTTCTTGTTGAGATTTGAAACAACAATTCTATGGTTGGATGGAACGTCCATCCCAAACAGTTGGTTATGCAATTGTTTTTAAAAGATAAGTGTTTTGTTTTGTTCTGTGTTACATTATGAATTTAATTGTTGAGTGTTAACTGTGTCTGAGAATAATTTATATGTTGTTTCATTTGAGTTATTAGATGCATTTTATGTTTATTTAGAATGTTGTAGATGCATTTTGTCCATGGTATCAACAAATGGTTAAAACTGTATGTTTTCATGTAGTTGGTAAGCTACAAGATTAGTTAGCAGACAATTTTAATTTATGGGTAATTCTGCACGTAATAGACCTCAATTGGGTTGCAGAACATTACATTACGGTATCAAAGATTCTGGTTCAAACATCGGGCTTGTATGAGCCAAGATCAATGCGAATTTGAGAAAAAATCATTGTTACAGATTTTGATTTCTGACGAATTTAGGGAAAAACAGTGAAAAATTAGAGCCAAATCCCCAATTTCGTGGGCAAATTTTGAGTTTTAAATGCATTAGAGAGATCGAAGATATGATGCAAGGCATCAATCTGCAGTTCGCAGAGTTGAATTAGAATTGGAAGGTTGAAAATTCATGTTTTAATGGCATTCGAAGGTGCTGGGAGAGTTTGACGAATTGACGACCAAGATCGTGTTTGATTTTGAGATCAACGATCCAGATTCATCGTGAGTTGATTTAAAAACTTATAATATTTTTCATAGATTGGAAAGGTCTAACAGATCGACAGTCGAAATCACGTTTGATGTTGAGATCAACGACCTAGATTCATTGTAATTCGATTTAAGAACTTATTAGTTTTTCGGGGTTTGTTAATTGGAGACGATCAATAGTGGGGATTTTCTTTTGGAGCTTGGTAGATAGAGCAAATCAACGGTCAAGACTCGTTGCTAGAGTTGAGAAAAGTTTGATGGATCAACGGTCGAAATCATTTTGAATTGTAGATTGATGGTCCTAATCCATCTAGGATTTGGTCGAAAAATTATAAATGTTGGAGTTTGCCAAAAGAATTCATCAATGGTCGATGGTCAGATTGATGAGATTGCGAAGAAGTTTTAGTGTACCAACATAAATTGTTGATGGACGATGATCAGATCGACGAGTTTGGCGAAGAGTTTGGTTTGGTAAAAAACAAATCTTTGATCGTCGATGACCGATGGTTGGGGATCGACAGAAATTGGTGAAATATTTCATGCGTCAAAAGGAAATCTCTGATGCTCAATCGTCGATGATCAGGGTTCGACAGATTTAACGAGGTGTTCAATTTATCCAAGAGAAATGGTCACCGATGAAAGGAAATGGGAGGATGACATGTCATGCCATGTCAGCATCCACGTGCCATGCCATGCCAACGAGAATGTCATGTCAGTGTCCACGTGTCATGTCATGCCAGTTAGAGTGCCATGTTAGTGTCTGCGTGTCATGTCACGTCATCATCTATGTGTCATGCTACCTCAGCCAAGAGATGGTCGATGGCCGATCGTCGATGAACGAGATTCAACGAGATTTGTGGGAAATATTGGTTAGCTAAGAGAAATGAACTATATTCGATGGTCAATGATTGAGGTTCATGGAGATTCGCTAATGTGTTTGGTTTGTCGAAGGGAATTGTCAATTGTCGATGTAGTGTTGGAAATCAACGGTCCAGATTGTTTTGAGTCAGAGACCAACGATGGAGATTGATCCACGAGCATGGGGAAGGTTTAGCGGATCAATGGATAATATTTCACTTGATTTGAGATCAACGACTCAAATTTAAATGTCGTCATAACAGTGAAACAACTTGTTTTTCTATGAAATTTTCAGATTTTTGAAAGTCTTAAACTTGTGGAACGATTTTGAGGTCCTAAATGATGTTTTTAGGAAATCAAAATCCACATGAATAGAGTAAAAGTACACTCTGTCTTTGCATCTTAAATAAAAGAACTCGAAGATAGCTTTTCGACGAGCTATACCGGATGCAAAGCTGAGCTTGTACGAGAAAGTTATCGCTGAAACAGTTAAGGTAAAATTTTGGCACCAATTTACTTACAAAGGACATAACTCTTTAATCAAAAGTTCATTTAAGGAACATAAACAATGTATGGAAATCTTATGAAGCATGTAAGACATCCATGGAGCCAGATTTGGAATCCGGGTATTTAAAAATGTGCAGAAAGATAAAGAAGACACATATAACATACAATGATAAAATGGGAAAACAATTTAAATTTCTTCGGACCATAACTTTCAGCTCGCAGCTTAGATTTGAGAAAAAAAATAGTGATTGGAAAGGTCTTGAATAGAAGAAGATGTCTATCCACCCAGAATTTTAAATTAGACACTAAAATTTTCAGAAAGTAATGAAGTAAATTCTGTAGCAGTAAGTGAGTGAAAATTGCAAATTATGAACATTGAAACTTTTCGCCCAGAACTCAGAATGAGGCATGAGTACAATCGTTGGAGAATCGATGCAGAGAATAATGTGTCCAAGGAATCATATTTTAAATTTGTGCATTGTGTTATTCATAATTTGATATGAAGAATAACTTGTATTCTAATCAATGAAATGTTTTATAGTATGCATGTGCTAAAAATAATTATTACATGCACATTTCTTGCAGAATTAGAGGTACAAGAAAATAATTTGGTTCTTATATGAGG
>ML820078.1:33964-49577 GCA_009831015.1 Picea engelmannii | reverse complement strand
ATCAAGTATAAGATACAAGAGAAAGACTAGTTAATGACTAGCTAAACTCAAGATGAAAAACCAATATTCTAGCATGAAAAGATAAGGTTGTTGTAAACACTTGTATACAGTAAATTATATCATCCTTATGGATGTAACATTCAATGTATTGCAACAAGAAAATCAGCCACTAAAAACCCTCCAAACTTTGTCAATAAATGCGCTAGACCAAGAAGAATAAGTATGCAAACTTTGGATGAATTCCAATGGTTGATTAGGGAGTTATTAAGTAAATGATTTAGGGTTTATGAAGCCCTAATGGATGAAGATGCAAGTTTGAAACAACAACAAAACGTATCCCCTTGATGAGGACGTCCTAGTGGTTGTCAGGTGCCCAAGGCACAAGGAACACAATCCAATTTGCAAGAAGTAAAAATGACAAGAAATCACGTTTCCCAATGCAATAATTTGTTTCTCCAATGCAAGACTAGTGCCATTAGTTATGGGTTAATGGGGTCAAAAATAAAGAGTTAGGGTTACTAAATCCTTGGGGGTTTAAATCCTCTTATTTCCCAAGATAAATATCCTAGCTAGGGTTTGAAGATGAGGGGTGCAAATCCCCTTACTTCCTCAACTGAACCCTTGCAAAATAACTTTAAACGCTTAGCAATTATGGTGGAAACTATGATAGGGGTGTATATCCTTATACTCCCTATCTAGCCTTGGCCAAAACAACCTTATCTTGAATTATAAATGATAATAAGAAAGTAAAGAGACCATATCATTCAAGAAAAAACATTAACATGCCAAAGTAAACCTCCACAAAAGAAAGAGAATGACCTCCTAGAGATAGCGAACCATCATCATCATCACACCATAACCAAAAATCATTATTCCATAGCACAAGAGACAAAATAGTCCAAGTGTAGAGAAAATTTCATACCAATACTTCTCACAAGAGGGAGAGTTATTTTATAATGAGATCTTATGAACTTTTATTTATACAAAATGTCACCAAGGTGACATGTCCACCTATTTAGGGGTAAACCATAAGACTAGGGGTCAACAACCCTAATATTTCCCCCTTAAAAAAGTAATATTAAACAATTCATTTAAAATTTCACTTTTGCACAAATAAAACCCTAATTTACATGGACGTCACCCCTTTAGGGGATGTTTGGGTACTAGGAAAAGGTCGTTGGTGTTGGAGAAGTATGGTTAGGCCTCCAAAGACCACATGTCAAGTATCTAGGCAATATCCTCATGGTTACGACCTCCTCCTCCTCAAAACATCCATGTATCAATGAGTGGCTACGTCACCACCAAGCCCTAAAACTGTAGATGATGTCATGCTAAAAAATGAGACGTTTTTCCTCTCCTAGGAAAAATGTTTGGCATGTGGGGGATAGGATACATCGTCCAAGTCATCTTCAAGGCCTTTCAATTTTGATCTTCTCCATTTGACATGTGGGCCCTGGCATCCAACCAGTGTGCTTTCATCCCTATGGAAGTCCAAGCTCGGATTGTTCTCCCAAAAATGTCCACCAACTAGGTCCTGCAAAGACAAATGATCACGCCCTCCAAGGATCTCAAGTCATAACATCATGATAAGTGAATTCAATCAATAAATTATACACCTAAGCATGTGCATAAAATATCACTATATCAAACAACTAATTGCTCAAAGACACTATGCGACTTGTCAAGCTTGAATATCGGAGGGTTGATGAGGTGTCTTATTGGGTAGATCTTTCCCTAGGTCAAGGAGAGTTTCCAGGAGATCCCTCTCTAAGCCATGTAAAGTAGATGAAGTGGTTGGGGTCAAGACTCAATGGGAATAAGGATTATGACATACAAGGGGTTGTAGTGTCTCATTCATGGGTGCCTTTGTAGAGGGTGTGTGGTACCTTCATCCGCAATGCACTTTTTCCAATCCCATTAATTTCCATTCTTTTATTCTTTCATAATTTTGAGAGGTTGAAGGTCACTTCCCTAGCGTGGTGACTAGATAATGGAAATGTCACCCACAAATACCTAATGGAAATGAGAAGGTTGGCTCATGATGAGACTCCCTTTCTCTCAGCCCTACAACTGAGATCCATTACCCTGGTTTAGTGACCAAATGATGGCAATGTCATACCACTAGATATTCATGGACGTGATAAGTCGACTCGTGATGAGACTTCCTATCCTTCCACTAACCTTTTAAGCATTTTTTATTATATTGTGGATCCCTTTTACTCAAATATAAATGTTTCGCTGCTTTCTTGGGTGATCCCTGGGTGAAGCATCTGGAAGGTTCATATAAGGATTTTATCTTTTACCCAACATCAATCCCTCTGGGCCTTCATCCCCTTCTTCCCATAGAATGAGGGACAACCCCTTCTCGGGTCAATACACCTTAAAATCATAAGAGATGAGGAAATGGATGGGAATAATGATGGAAAGTGGTAAGTATGGTCGAGAACAGTACGATGGATCTTTAAGGGAGTTCCTAGTAGCAAACCCATCCCCAAGGAAGACCACTTACTAGGGAAGAATGTCAACCACCAAGGTGAAGCAGGACAAAAGGCATAATGTCCAAGCATATATCATGGAATCTAGAGAAAACTAAGATACAACATAATCAACTGGATTATATATTGAAATGATGCCCACCATAATACAGACTTGTACCTCATGGAGCAAGGCCCACTGCCTTTCGAAATCCAGATGATGTAGTGGATGCCATCTGCAAATCCGTGACCATCTGTGGTGGTGAGTGGGGTTTCCAATTGTGCAAAAGGGTACTGTTGGTCATGTAGTCTTCTCGACACTCTATATTTGCAACCTGAGGGCCTCAAGACATAATCTCCTTAGTTATCCACAAAATGAGGATAACATCTAGCTCCTACTTGGGGACATGTGCTCGCCGTAGAGTGCATGAGAACCACAAAATCTCCTGGTAGACATGTGCCTGCAAGGAAACATCAAAATGTCAAGTGCACAATGGCATACTCATCCTTGTTCTCATATGATTGCACTCAAAACCAACTAAACTAGAAAAATAAAATTTTGACATTTTTTCAAAAAAATTTAAACTAAGCATGGAAACAATATGCAAGTAGAGAAAAATGAACATGAAATGCATCTAAACTAATATGAGAAATCAAGATGCAAATGCAGGGAATCAAAATGACTTACCTACTTACCTGGGGCATGGTCCCTGAAGAAGTCATGTGACCTGGATGTGAGGTTGGAAAAGAGATCCATCTACCGGTAGTGGCATCTTCCTCCCATCTAAAGTTGTCAAATAATACCTTTCTTTATCAGATTTTTTCATGATGATGTAAGAGCCAAGCCATGAATTGTTGTCATTTTGGTCATATCTAAACTTGCCCTTTCTTTTGTCCCACATGAGCACGAGACTTCCTTCATTTAAATTGATGCAAGGTGTATCCTCATCGTATGAAAGCTCTGTGTGGACTATCTCTTTAACAATTTATTCATGTTTCTCATCTTCTTTCTTCAAAATTTGGATAGATCTTGGCTCCTTTCCATGGTATTTTTCCAGTTTCTCTTTGTGTTGATCTATCCATGGAAGAAGCATGTCTATGGATTCCTCCTGCACAAATGGTAGCTTAGATGGATCATACTCAATGGTATGTGAGAGCACATCATAATCACATTCGCTGGCATAATCAGGACCATCAAGATCCATCACGTGTCTATCAACTTTCTCTTAATTGTATAGTATCTGAAAAGTGCCAACTCCCATAGGAATGTGTGCGTGCGTGAGATCCATGCTAAGGAAACCCCCAAGAGCAGTGGACCAGCTCCTAGATAAGAGCATCCCCCAAGCATATGGAACATCGATCACTACTATGTCCATAAGAATGATGATATGTGGAAAATCAATTAGGAAAACCTCATTGTCCTCACATACCCTGAGAACTTTGACCCTTTTGGAATCAATAACACATACATTTCCATAAGGTCAGGTTATCTTGAAACCAATTTTTTTTATTACCTTCAATGAGATGACATTTTTTGAGGCCCCTGAATCAAGCATGAAGTTGTTCAAGCGGAGACCATTCATGCCTAATTAAAGATATAAAGAAGGGTTATTGTCCCTTAGCCAATCAAGATACATAGTATTCAAAATGATGGGAGGATCCTCCTTTTCAGTTGGCATCTATATGAATTTCAAAATTTCCATTTTCACGGAAGGGGTCTTACCCATCTCTATCACTGGGACCGTTATATTTAGTTTTCCAAACATACTCGCAACATCTATATTTAACTGAATATCATTTGTAGGAGTTGGCTTAGGAAAAAACTCACGTACTGGTGGTGGAGCCACCTTTTCTGCTGATGGAAGAGGAGTATGAGGATATGACGGAAGGGTTGACGCATTTTTTTTCGGGTGTAGGTTAGAATTTCCCTCCTCCTTAATTCCTTCTTCTGATCATCTGTCAAATTATTTAAGGCCCAGAGTCTCCCCTCTTTTTCTCCTATTCTTCTGGCTTCATTGATCTCTTCTTGGGTAACTTGTTCGTCGTTGAAATTGAAAATCATGAAGTTTATATCGTCAAGATAATTTTCATCTCGTCGGGAGCACTCATCTTCCCTGTGGGGTTCTTGGCATGGGAGACACCAAGCTTCTATATAAGTTGTCCCAACAAGTTTCAAAGTATATTGGGCCTTTGCCTCTTGTTGAGGTCTTGGTTTCCAACTGGTGGCATCTCTTTTTTGTATGGAAAACCGAGGTCTAGGAGTAGACTGATTTATTTCCATTGTAGTCATATGGTTCATAAGATGATTCTGCACATGAACAAACTTAGTATCCATTTGGTTTATCTTCCGCGTTAGGATAACAATCAGATCAGGAACACTGTTGTTGGAAACCTTCGTCCTTGCTTCTATCTTGGTACAAGGGTACTGAAAAAGGTTCTATTTTTTAATTAAGGATATTCTCTTCAATATCGATACTGAAATATTTAGCCTCTGCCAATGATGTGGGATTTTTATCTTTGAGAATGTATCGAAACTGCCCTTCAAAAGAATTCATATAAAGGATACAAATTGATGATGCTATAGGATGGTAATATGTTGGAATTTGATTGTACAACTTGTCAAATCTGGAAATGCATTCCTTTACTGTTTCATTCTCCATTTTCTTTATTTGATTGAACTGAGTCTCAAGTGTCCCACCATCTGCCTTTCTCAACCATCTGCTCTTGAATAAGTTGGAAAAAGCATCATAGGATGTGATATGATTATCAATGAGTCCTTTGAACCAATCAAGGGCTTCTTCAGTCAATGATGAAGAACATAACTTCATGGCCACATCTTCATGATCAATACATGCATTTTCCATGTCCCAACCCATGATATAAATGTGGTCTTTAGTAGTTATCACATCGTTTCCCGGGAACTTTGGAAACCACTTGTTGACTTCTGTTGGCATATTATTAGGGTAAACTTGGATATTGGCCATGTTAAGGGGTTTGTTGAGGTCCCTTTCCCATGGGCGAGCCATTGGAACAAGAAGGGTATTATGGAAAAAGTTTTTAGCAACGGGAGACTTGAGAGGAGGCTTTCTTCGGTAAACCTTAGAAATCTTGAACCTTTAAGGGGGAAAAGTTTTGGGGAAAGAAGGATTCTGGGAAGGTGGAGTCGCCAGATGATATTCAATATGAACTCATCAAGGAAAATGGAAAGGGAACGTCCCTTAGGTGGAGTTTCCAGGAAAAATATGGGAAAGGATTTGGGATAGATTACCAAAGTGTCATTAGGGTATGAATAAGATTCAAAATCTTCTCTGAAAACGATGCCAAAATGTTATATAACAAGTTTTAGGTTGGGAAAATCTTGAACCGATCACAAAATCAAGTGCTACAACTTGGGAATCCTACACCCAATGTCACCTCGATGTAGGTCCCACACTTCAAGGGTGACTAGGTCACCCTAGGGAGGTGATCTCGGTGACCCTAGGGGGAATAAGATGGAGGTGGATAGAGATGGAAGTGGATCCCCTAGAGGTCAAGTATAAGTGCAGTGAAATTTGTGGAATGAAGTCTTGGGAAGGTCCAAGGATTGCCAAGTATGTTGAGTAACCTGTAAATGGTGAAATACCTACCCGAGACACAAAAAAAACTACTTTGCAATGATGTATGTTAGTTGGATAATCAAGTTAAGCTTGTTGTCCCTAATTTGAAGCAATAGATAAAAATATATATAAGAAATCATATGGTAGTATAATATGCTCAATAAATGATAGAGATCAAGTAGAATATACAAGAGAAAGACTAGTCAATGACCAGATAAACTCAAGATGAAAAACCAATATTCTAGCATGAAAAGTGTAAAGAACCAATCTGATTCTTACGATGAACATCCATCATAAATGGAATGAATAACTATAATCCATACTAGACAATAAATATATTGAATAAGAATATATATAATGAGATAAAATAGATAATATACGATGAATAGATGTACAATGAGAGTGTCAAATATATAGAGAACCTAAAGACACATATGGTGACCATCCATGAAAGGATGTGTCCCTTATACAATTAATAAATATTTATTATTATTATTATTATTATTTATGATTATTATCACTTAATATTTATATATTTTGTATGTTACATTGCATTCCCATTAAAAATGATTTGTCCTCAAAGCATGATTAGAGAAGGACCCATTTCTTGTTCTAACTCGAACTGACTTCTCATGATCTTTTGTTTTGTAAGTCTGACACTTGAAGATACAAAACGATATAATTTTCGAATTCCTGAAGTAATATGCTGCATCTTTTTGGAAGTGATCCATCCCAAATCTACTTTCATTGGAATTGTTTGATGATTGATTGTTAGGATATGATTTCTTATTTTAGGCTTCCATAGAAGTTGTTGATTTTGTCTTCGATCTTTTTCAATGTTGTAGTTTAGTTGTTGGTAATAAGAACATTGTTTAGATTCATCTTGACCTTGTTGTTGATCGTAACGAATCTTGTGATTTGGATGACGATAAGGCACCCAAATCTCTTCTGAATATTGTTTATTGGATCTTTTTTTAACTTTTGATGTTTCTGGTAATTCAATTGGATCAATGTTTGTTTCTTTCTCTAAGGTTTGGATTTTTTGAACTAGAAGCTTCTCTTTTTCAATTGATTTAGTCATTGTTTCTTTGTGATCTAGCTCTTCTTGTAAAGACTTCTTATCATGCTTTAGCTTTCTAATTTGGGTAAGTAAGTCTTGATTATGTCGCCTTAAATGTAAAAGTTTTCCTTATTTCTCGACTTGTCGTCTTCATTTTTTGATTCCAATTTTTTGTTATTTCGTTCTTTAAACTTTTAATTTGTGCAAACAATTGTTGATTAAGTATTCTTAAGTGAGAGGTTTCTTCATCTTTTTTGGATAATTTCTTCTCATTCTTTAACTTCTTGATTTGTTCAACCAAGCTTTGATTATGGTTCTTTAAACGACAATTATCTTCATCTTTCTCTGTTAATTTATTAATGAGATCACGATTAGCTTGTTCTAACTTCTAATCCCTTTGCTTCTTATATTTTTCCTCCTTTATTTGTACCAATAACGTTTGGTTATATTTTTTTAAGTAAGAAATGTCTTTGTCTTTTTCTAGTAATTTTCCCTCAAGATTTTGTTTTTGTCTCTCTTGGTTTTTTAGCATTTGCTCCAACCCAACTTGAAATTGTAAATTTCTATTGTGTTGTTGATAATGAATTAGTTGGTCCTCTAATTCTTTTATTTTCACTTCCCAATGTGTGTCACCTTGATTTTCTACTAAAGAAAAAAACTTTTTACAATATGGACAAAGGTGAGTTCCATTCATAAGGCCCTTTTCATACTCTTCCTCTTTTGCACAATAGGTACATTTTGTCGAAAATGTTGTCTTTGTAGATGTCATAGTTCACTTCGTATTTTTTTTTTTATAAATGATAAATGTATGAATTTCAAGAACCCACTTTTAAAACAATACACTTTTCACTTTTTTTTTAAAATCCTTTAACTTTCCTCGTCTTTTTGTGGATATCTCTAACTCCACAATATTTGATATGATACCATCTCTTCTTACTTTTCCTATATGAATATCATTTACACAAGTTAATTGGGCACATTATTATTTTGCTAAAATATCTTTTGACTTTTATTGAATTAATATTACTCCAAAAGACTTAGGTCATTGACTTTTTATTTTGGCTTCAACCCCACCACGTGTATATAGAAAGTTGTAAAAAGTTACCACTGTAAAATTATTTTTTTATAGGGTAGGGAAATACCATGGGCCAATGGTTTACCAAAACCATGGGGCTGTAAACCACCAACAATAAAATCAGAATTTACTCTTCCTTCTTCTTTGGAACTTTTTCTTTTAAATTATCTTTTATTTTTTTATTCTTTATTTATTTTTTCTTCTCGCTTTTTTTTCCTTCTTCTTGATATCTTGTAATAACGTATAATTTCTTGCATCTGCAAGATTATTTATTCAATGGTAATTTTTTATGATGATTTTTTTTAATGGAAAAATTCCCTCACGTGGTCTAAGACTTGGATAAAAGAGAAACTCTGATTTTTTTTTTGTATGAGGCTACAAGCCTGTATGGCCAATGGCCAGGATCAACAACAAATCTCTGATACCAATGTAAAGAACCAATCTGATTCTTACGATGGACATCCATCATAAATGGAATGAATATCTGCAATCCATACTAGACAACAAATATATTGAATAAGAATATATATAATGAGATAAAATAGATAATATACGATGAATAGATGTACAATGAGAGTGTCGAATATATAGAGAACCTAAAGGCACATATGGTTACCATCCATGAAAGTATGTGTCCCTTATGTTATCACACTAAGTTGCCTTGGGTCTCTTAGTTTGTTTTTATTAAAAGTAAAAATTAAAAAAAAAAAACCTTAGATTCTTATTTTCTCTTTAAAATAAATTTCTCATCCATTAAATGTTATTTATGATAGGACCCCTTAGGATGACTAAACCTTTGATTCATATCTCATGTGTTGATCCACACTTCAAGTTTTGGTCCTTAAACCCTTATGAGCTCATGATCTATTCTTTATGTCCCCTCTCGTGATTCATCCCTTGGTTGATACCTCCCATGACCAGGCTGACGTGACACACCTCTCTCCTCACTCATGACCTCCCATGCATACCTCATCATCCCCACTCACATGCCCAATTATTTTTTCAATTTGGAGAGTGCTTCCCACTCAATAGGCATTTCCATAGCACCTGTCATGTTTATCATTCATCCAATCCAAGTCATGATTTCCATGACTGATACCTTAACCCTTGTTTTTAGTGCCAGAAGTCAGTTGAAATCCTTTCAAAAGATCTTGCATTTATGATCCTTGGTAACGGTTTCTAAATTTGAAAAGCTCAGCAGTGATGCGTTGCGTAAGTTTGTCAGTTTAGATCAGACGATCGCATGTCCACTAAATCCGATGCTGTGAGAGATTTCAGGGCCAAAGTTTCCTCAATATCATCCTAAGATCGCATCAAGGAGCTCAATAGTTGTCGACTTCACAGGTATTCTGTGCAACCTCCTTCGCATATTAATTTTCATAGGAGATTTGTGCTCGGGTTTCGGTTTGCTAAGCTTGCAGGGTAGTATGGGAGTCATATTTTCATTCCCGTAAACATCTTCACTTGTATCCATAGTATGATTATTGTTGTTAGTCATAGCCTTTGAAACTCATAGGCCTAAAATAGCCTATCCTCTGTGTATGCGTTGCGCTATGTAGAGGCGATGCTCAAACCTCTCTGATTATCCTTTGCTTCTTTTCATCCTGTACGAAGAGTCATTTCAGAATTACTTCCTCATAGTCTACACTCTGAAAACCTGTATAAGCCTGAAGGCCCATTTCTCATAGCCAAGTTCATTTTCTAAGAACTATTAATTTGGAGGGCCATCCTTGTGCATTTGAGACTTGAATTGAATTTTTCTGGTCAATAGCATCCCTTACAGCCTCTTCAGAACCCTCTTTCTGAGTCACAGAGACCCCTTAATCAAAGAAAGCACACAAAGGTGGCAAGATAGTTCGAACAGAGCCTGTGGATGTGCACCTTTTTGACACAGAACCCATGGCAAGGGAAATGTTTCGAAGAGAAGGATGCCTATCTTTTTGCTAGAACATGCAGAGAGGCCACTCAGAAGTAGAAAAATAATTTGCGCTAAATTTTGATGGCAAGGAAACCAAAGTTGGAGATTTGGAATTTGAGGTGAATGAAGCCTCCATCTCAGCTACAACAAGGATCCCCATTTCATGAGAAAATTAGTTCAAGGCCATGGTATTGAGTTCACCTTTCGTTAAAGATCTTTTCAAGCCTGAATACCAAGCCAATGATTTATCTAAGAGTGTTCCAAGGAATCAGTTGATTGACCAGTTTGACAGAATGTTGAAAATCATACAGAGATATTTTAGTTGTGAAGGGAGATTTAACACCCTGTATCATTACCACATAAGGCTTTTGTTGCATTTTACTGGTAAGGTTCAGATGAATATTCCATATTACCTACTGAGAAGTATAGGTAAAATGGCAGATAGGGTGCAAGACAAATCCAAGGATGTGGACTCCAGTCTTTTCTACTCTGGACTTATCAGGATGCTTGTGTATGAAGAGTTGGGAAAGAAAGAGATCTCCTGGGAGAATTTTTTGGTCACTTCTCACTTCAAAGTGGACCCAACACCTACCCCCCAATCATAGATTGCAGGCTCTTCATCACCCACCAATACTAAAACAAGGATCAACAAGAAGAGAAAGGGTAGAGCCCCTGTTTCAGAGATCAATAAGCATGTCAGGGAAGATGAGGAGGAAGTTTGTCCTTCCCCACACATAGATTTCTCACCACCACCTCCACCAGGGTTAGAAGAAGTTCCATCTTATACCAAGGTGACATCAAAAAAATGGAAGAAGCTTCTCTTTCCCTCTCCTCCTCCAACAGTTGAAATCAAAGGTAAAAGACCTTTAACTAGGTAATCAATTCCTAAGGGGGATTTCAAAGGACAACCTTTACCAGAAACCCCTATACATAAGAAGAAAGGGAAAGGCATTGAAAAATATGTAGAAGAGAAACAAGAAACCCCTATACATAAAATCAAGGGTAAAGGTACCAAAATACCTTTGGAGAGGGAAGATGAAATCCCTGTGACAGATTGTAAAAAACCTATTGAGAATAAAGAAAGGGTTGTTGTGCAAGAGAAGAAGCATAAAGGAAAAGGTTTTGAGAATACAGATAAAACATGCAAGGAAACTCCTATACAGATGGAAGGAAATGACGAGAAGAAGCCTGCTGAGACTACACATGTCCCCAATCCCATTGGCAGCCAGACCTACAAAATACTTATTAAACATCTTAGGGATGCAAGGAGAGAAATAACTCGTCTCAAAGTAGAAGACAAGGTCCACTTGGCTCAGATGAATGAGCTCATGATTGGCTACAACCATACCCTGGACTTGGCAAGGTTCGCAGTGAGAAAGGATCTTCCTCTTTGTAAACAGTTGAAGAATCTTTACAGACATGACAGGGGTTTCCAGGCTCAGAACAAGAAGCTAAAGGCAGAACTGAAGCATTTCCAAGATGAAGTAACCCAAAAGAATTTACAAGTGTTGGTTGAGGCTTCCATTAAATATGACAAACCAATAGCTAAGGAGAGCACAATTATACTGAAGAAGCCTACCAATGCTAATAAGAAGAATTCTATTGAGTTAGTTGGAGACATTCTTTCCACCAGAAAGAGTGTGAGGCGAAGTGTTAAAATGAAAAAGTAGATGGTAGTGGTAAACCCCATTTTTGAGAGTTGTTCCTTCTTGGGAAGGTTAACTGATATGCACATACTAAGTTTTTCCACCTACACAGGCTTCTATGTGTTTAGCTATATGAATTTTGGAATTTTTTGCTAAGTGCTAGCTTCACTCAGTGGTAAAATCACCTAAGTAAATTGATTTATCATCATGGAAGGACACAAACAACTCTACACAGGTTCATGAGTCAAGGATTCTGCATTTTTGGCATAACTACCCAAACTCTTATGCAGACGTAGCGTAGGTGGCACTGCGTAATATTTTACAGAACATATAATTGTCATACATGAGCTACCCACAGGTGCTGCGTAATATCTTATAGACAGCAGGTTCACACACATGCGCTACTCAATTTTGCAACATAGGACAAATGTAGCCACAGATATGCAGCACGGGGCGCAACCTTCTCTCCTTGTTCCATTTTAGGGGGTGCTACACAAAATTTCTACCCAAGGGAGTAGCCAACAAACACCAGGGATCTAGGAAGACTAAGCCAACAATTTTGGATAAATTAACAATGGAATAAATGACAGAAGTAGCAGTTGGCGTGCAGAGGACAACTACAAGCTCCAAAGGGACACATGGAAAAACAGGAGCTGAGCAGCAAAAGAGGATCAAAACAGTTAGAAGCATGATTGGGTTTAGTCACCAACACTTCCCTGTTTTATAGCATAAGTTGTTATCTTAGTTGTTAGAATAAATAAATGTTTTGATATTTTTAAGGAAAATAGGCTAGCTTGTACCTCTAGCTATTGCCTCCCTTTATTGTTATAAATAGATAGATGAATTTCTTTAATAGGTTCGAATGGTAGAGAAAGGCTCCCAAGAAATTGTAATACTTTTGATAAAGTGACTGTGATCTAGTATGTACTGGACTTAAGACTTTTTGACTAATAGAAATCAGCTCCTATTTCAGACTATTTGCTTCTAATGCTAAATGTTCATATTTGAATGCTTCATATGGATGATTGTGGTAATGATATGATGGATGTTTGATCATTTTATTGTCATGGTGTTTATTTATCTCCTTAGTTTCTAATTTCAAGAAGATCTTGTTTTAAGAAACTCTCTTCCTTTGGGCTTTTGTGGCCCTGATGTTTGCAGTAGCTCTTACATTCCTCTCATTCAAGTCTTCTTTCTACCCACGTTTACTCCCAAACTGCTGGTTGAAATTAGTCAAGACCTTATTTCCTGTTACATGTTAGCTCTATTTCTGAGTGATGATATTATCATTTCGAGTTTTTCCATTTGACCTTTCAAAAAACACTCATACTTTCACATATCATCTGATGGGTGCTGGGCTTACCTTCCTTGAAATCATAAGGTGACTCCTAGTGCTAACATTTTTGGCGTCGTTGTCGGGGAACGATTTGAAGACTTTTCCCTGGGATAGAACGACAATTCTTACTAGCTCTCAAGGTGCATTGGGACTTAGTATTTTGAAGATTGCATCTTGCACCTGGCAACTCCATTGATTCAACTCTGGTGCCTAAAGGAAGACATACGAGATCAAATCCACAATTACCTTTGGTTCCACCTGAGGCTAACCCAGAGAAGATAATCAAGAAGGGAAAAGCTTTTAAAAAAGGTTTTTTTGCTGCTACTACAAGTGCTTCTGGTTAATTGCCCGATTCCATTCTTGATACTCCAACTGTTTTATCAAGTAAGCTTCCTTTATCTTCTGCTGAAGTATCTAAAAAGATAGATTTTGAAGAGTTTCCTATTGAATACTCTTCCTTTGAAACTAAATTGAAAGAAGAAAACATTAATATATTCTCCTCCCCTGATATTGAGAAGTGTTTCAGTCTTTATAGTTTTGAAGATTTCCCTACGTTAGGTTTTTCTACACCTCTCTCTGTTAAAAATTTAGCTGCCAAAGAAGTAGGAACTTCATCTCCTTCTTAGACCTCACCATCCTCTTCCAAGACTCCACCCGCTATTGTGAAGACTGAAATCTCCCCTTTATCCTTTTCTCCTTCTCCTAATATACACACAACCAGATCTCCTTCTCTTGCTTGTTCACCTAGAATCCAAAATCAAATGGAAGTTGTTAACCCCCCTGCAAATAGGATGGATGACATAGTAGCTTCAAGATATGCTCCTCTAGTCTTGCCTCAGCCAATGGATGCTCTCCCCCCTGGAGATTATTTGAAATACATGCCCAAGTTTACTGGAGAAGAAGATATAACAACTGAGGAACATCTTGCTGCTTTCTATAGCTATGCAGATAACCAAAATATTGAAAATGAAGATGTTTGGATGAAGGTTTTCGTCCAAATCCTTTTTGGTGAAGCTAGGAAGTGGTTTAAGGGTCCGGCCCCTGGATCCATCATGGGTATTGAGGCATTGGATGAAGCCTTCTTGAGGCACTGGGGTGACAAAAAGGATTTTCTGTATTATATCACTGAATTTGGATCTTTGAAAAGGAAAGAAGGAGAGTCTGTCTCTGAATTTTCTAAAAGGTTTAACAAAATGTACAAGAAGATCCCTGATGAGATCAAACCCACTGAAACCATGGAAAAAATCACTTATGCCAGTGCTTTTGACTCTGAGTTCTGCCTTCTATTGAGAGAAAGAAGGCCACCTTCCTTAGTTCAAATGCAAGATGTTGCCTTAGAGGTAGAATCCAACATAATTGCTTCAGAAAAGCTCGGGGGAAAATCTGACAGAGATAGGAGGAAAAATAGAGCTAAAGCTTCCACTTCTGACTCTCCTATTGTTCATTCACAGGTAGATGAGTTGACCAATCTAGTAAAATCCCTTTCTATTGAGATCGATAAGTTAAAATCAGAAGGAAGACAACCATATAGAAATGATCTGAACACTGAAAATAGAGGTAATTTCAAGAGACCCAACAATTCTCCCCAAATCCTTCCTAGAGATCCTAGAAATAGAGAGAGAGATGATTAGAGGATTCAAGCTCCTTTTCAGAATAATCTGGTTGTTGATGAAGAAGAAGAGGGGGTAGAGGTTGATCCTGAGATCCACTGTTTAGGTGATTCATCCCCATCCCCACACTTGACTCAATCCTCTTATGAGCAATATTTAACGGATATTCAAATCAATGAGTTAAGCAAGGGAGAACAAACGAAGGAAAATACTAGTACATATAATCTGAGATCTAAGAAGAATGAAGAAAAAAGTGTTGCCACTAATCAACTTGTTTAGAAAGAAGATTCTTCCAAGACCGTGACAATGAGTAGCAAGGAAAAAGATTCTCAAAACCCACAACTTTTTATCAGAAATCCTCCTCTTGAAACCAAAGATATTTTGAAGCCTTACCCCTCCTTCAGTTTTGAGAATGAGATCCAGAAAATTAAGATCCCTGTACCATTTTTGGAATTGATAAAAAATGAAGAATTTAAAAAATATCTGACCAAAATGTTACAGCCCGATGCCTCTCCTAATTCCATTGATTCAATAAATCTGCAAGATGGAAAACCAGTTGTGATTTTAGGCCCTTTGATAGAAGACAAAGATGACTCATCCCCTCCCTTCTATACTTCTCTCAATATTCATGACAAGGTGCTGCATAATTGTCTTTTGGATTCAGGGGCCTCCCATAATCTTATGCCAAAATCTGTTATGGATGAACTTGGATTGGAAATCACCAAAACCTATCATGACTTATATTCTTTCGACTCTAGGAAAGTAAAATGTCTAGGGGTCATTAAGGATATGGTTGTGACTCTATTTCAGCTGCCCATGAAAAGTATACTTATGGATGTTGTGGTGGCTGATGTTCCTCCCAAGTTTGGCATGCTCTTGTCAAGGTCTTGCATAAAAA
>ML820078.1:14395-26841 GCA_009831015.1 Picea engelmannii | reverse complement strand
TTTGATCCTCTTTTGCTGCTCAGCTCCTGTTTTTCCATGTGTCCCTTTGGAGCTTGTAGTTGTCCTCTGCACGCCAACTGCTACTTCTGTCATTTATTCCATTGTTAATTTATCCAAAATTGTTGGCTTAGTCTTCCTAGATCCCTGGTGTTTGTTGGCTACTCCCTTGGGTAGAAATTTTGTGTAGCGCCCCCTAAAATGGAACAAGGAGAGAAGGTAGCGCCCATGTGCTGCATATATGTGGCTACATTTGTCCTATGTTGCAAAATTGAGTAGCGCCTATGTGTGAAACTGCTCTCTATAAGATATTACGCAACGCCTATGGGTAGCTCATGTATGACAATTATACGTTCTGTAAAATATTACGTAGTGCCACCTACGCTACGTCTGCATAAGAGTTTGGGTAGTTATGCCAAAAATGCAGCATCCTTGACTCATGAACCTGTGTAGATTTTTTTGTGTCCTTCCATGATGATAAATCAATTTACTTAGGTGATTTTACCACTGAGTGAAGCTAGCACTTAGCAAAAAATTCCAAAATTCATATAGCTAAACACATAGAAGCCTGTATAGGTGGAAAAACTTAGTATGTGCATATCAGTTAACCTTCCCAAGAAGGAACATCTCTCAAAAATGGGGTTTACCACTACCATCTACTTTGTCATTTTAACACTTAGCCTCACACTCTTTCTCGTGGAAAGAATGTCTCCAACTAACTCAATAGACTTCTTCTTCTTAGCATCGGTAGGCTTCTTCAGTATAATTGTGCTCTCCTTAGCTATTGGTTTGTCATATTTAATGGAAGCCTCAACCAACACTTGTAAATTATTTTGGGTTACTTCATCTTGGAAATGCTTCAGTTCTGCCTTTAGCTTCTTGTTCTGAGCCTGGAAACCCCTGTCATGTCTGTAAAGATTCTTCAATTGTTTACAAAGAGGCAGATCCTTTCTCACTGCGAACCTTGCCAAGTCCAGGGTATGGTTGTAGCCAATCATGAGCTCATTCATCTGAGCCAAGTGGACCTTGTCTTCTACTTTGAGACGAGTTATTTCTCTCCTTGCATCCCTAAGATGTTTAATAAGTATTTTGTAGGTCTGGCTGCCAATGGGATTGGGGACATGTGTAGTCTCAGCAGGCTTCTTCTCGTCATTTCCTTCCATCTGTATAGGAGTTTCCTTGCATGTTTTATCTGTATTCTCAAAACCTTTTCCTTTATGCTTCTTCTCTTGCACAACAACCCTTTCTTTATTCTCAATAGGTTTTTTACAATCTGTCACAGGGATTTCATCTTCCCTCTCCAAAGGTATTTTGGTACCTTTACCCTTGATTTTATGTATAGGGGTTTCTTGTTTCTCTTCTACATATTTTTCAATGCCTTTCCCTTTCTTCTTATGTATAGGGGTTTCTGGTAAAGGTTGTCCTTTGAAATCCCCCTTAGGAATTGATTACCTAGTTAAAGGTCTTTTACCTTTGATTTCAACTGTTGGAGGAGGAGAGGGAAAGAGAAGCTTCTTCCATTTTTTTGATGTCACCTTGGTATAAGATGGAACTTCTTCTAACCCTGGTGGAGGTGGTGGTGAGAAATCTATGTGTGGGGAAGGACAAACTTCCTCCTCATCTTCCCTGACATGCTTATTGATCTCTGAAACAGGGGCTCTACCCTTTCTCTTCTTGTTGATCCTTGTTTTAGTATTGGTGGGTGATGAAGAGCCTGCAATCTATGATTGGGGGGTAGGTGTTGGGTCCACTTTGAAGTGAGAAGTGACCAAAAAATTCTCCCAGGAGATCTCTTTCTTTCCCAACTCTTCATACACAAGCATCCTGATAAGTCCAGAGTAGAAAAGACTGGAGTCCACATCCTTGGATTTGTCTTGCACCCTATCTGCCATTTTACCTATACTTCTCAGTAGGTAATATGGAATATTCATCTGAACCTTACCAGTAAAATGCAACAAAAGCCTTATGTGGTAATGATACAGGGTGTTAAATCTCCCTTCACAACTAAAATATCTCTGTATGATTTTCAACATTCTGTCAAACTGGTCAATCAACTGATTCCTTGGAACACTCTTAGATAAATCATTGGCTTGGTATTCAGGCTTGAAAAGATCTTTAACGAAAGGTGAACTCAATACCATGGCCTTGAACTAATTTTCTCATGAAATGGGGATCCTTGTTGTAGCTGAGATGGAGGCTTCATTCACCTCAAATTCCAAATCTCCAACTTTGGTTTCCTTGCCATCAAAATTTAGCGCAAATTATTTTTCTACTTCTGAGTGGCCTCTCTGCATGTTCTAGCAAAAAGATAGGCATCCTTCTCTTCGAAACATTTCCCTTGCCATGGGTTCTGTGTCAAAAAGGTGCACATCCACAGGCTCTGTTCGAACTATCTTGCCACCTTTGTGTGCTTTCTTTGATTAAGGGGTCTCTGTGACTCAGAAAGAGGGTTCTGAAGAGGCTGTAAGGGATGCTATTGACCAGAAAAATTCAATTCAAGTCTCAAATGCACAAGGATGGCCCTCCAAATTAATAGTTCTTAGAAAATGAACTTGGCTATGAGAAATGGGCCTTCAGGCTTATACAGGTTTTCAGAGTGTAGACTATGAGGAAGTAATTCTGAAATGACTCTTCGTACAGGATGAAAAGAAGCAAAGGATAATCAGAGAGGTTTGAGCATCGCCTCTACATAGCGCAACGCATACACAGAGGATAGGCTATTTTAGGCCTATGAGTTTCAAAGGCTATGACTAACAACAATAATCATACTATGGATACAAGTGAAGATGTTTACGGGAATGAAAATATGACTCCCATACTACCCTGCAAGCTTAGCAAACCGAAACCCGAGCACAAATCTCCTATGAAAATTAATATGCGAAGGAGGTTGCACAGAATACCTGTGAAGTCGACAACTATTGAGCTCCTTGATGCGATCTTAGGATGATATTGAGGAAACTTTGGCCCTGAAATCTCTCACAGCATCGGATTTAGTGGACATGCGATCGTCTGATCTAAACTGACAAACTTACGCAACGCATCACTGCTGAGCTTTTCAAATTTAGAAACCGTTACCAAGGATCATAAATGCAAGATCTTTTGAAAGGATTTCAACTGACTTCTGGCACTAAAAACAAGGGTTAAGGTATCAGTCATGGAAATCATGACTTGGATTGGATGAATGATAAACATGACAGGTGCTATGGAAATGCCTATTGAGTGGGAAGCACTCTCCAAATTGAAAAAATAATTGGGCATGTGAGTGGGGATGATGAGGTATGCATGGGAGGTCATGAGTGAGGAGAGAGGTGTGTCACGTCAGCCTGGTCATGGGAGGTATCAACCAAGGGATGAATCACGAGAGGGGACATAAAGAATAGATCATGAGCTCATAAGGGTTTAAGGACCAAAACTTGAAGTGTGGATCAACACATGAGATATGAATCAAAGGTTTAGTCATCCTAAGGGGTCCTATCATAAATAACATTTAATGGATGAGAAATTTATTTTAAAGAGAAAATAAGAATCTAAGGTTTTTTTTTTTTAATTTTTACTTTTAATAAAAACAAACTAAGAGACCCAAGGCAACTTAGTGTGATAACATAAGGGACACATACTTTCATGGATGGTAACCATATGTGCCTTTAGGTTCTCTATATATTCGACACTCTCATTGTACATCTATTCATCGTATATTATCTATTTTATCTCATTATATATATTCTTATTCAATATATTTGTTGTCTAGTATGGATTGCAGATATTCATTCCATTTATGATGGATGTCCATCGTAAGAATCAGATTGGTTCTTTACATTGGTATCAGAGATTTGTTGTTGATCCTGGCCATTGGCCATACAGGCTTGTAGCCTCATACAAAAAAAAAATCAGAGTTTCTCTTTTATCCAAGTCTTAGACCACGTGAGGGAATTTTTCCATTAAAAAAAATCATCATAAAAAATTACCATTGAATAAATAATCTTGCAGATGCAAGAAATTATACGTTATTACAAGATATCAAGAAGAAGGAAAAAAAAGCGAGAAGAAAAAATAAATAAAGAATAAAAAAATAAAAGATAATTTAAAAGAAAAAGTTCCAAAGAAGAAGGAAGAGTAAATTCTGATTTTATTGTTGGTGGTTTACAGCCCCATGGTTTTGGTAAACCATTGGCCCATGGTATTTCCCTACCCTATAAAAAAATAATTTTACAGTGGTAACTTTTTACAACTTTCTATATACACGTGGTGGGGTTGAAGCCAAAATAAAAAGTCAATGACCTAAGTCTTTTGGAGTAATATTAATTCAATAAAAGTCAAAAGATATTTTAGCAAAATAATAATGTGCCCAATTAACTTGTGTAAATGATATTCATATAGGAAAAGTAAGAAGAGATGGTATCATATCAAATATTGTGGAGTTAGAGATATCCACAAAAAGACGAGGAAAGTTAAAGGATTTTAAAAAAAAAGTGAAAAGTGTATTGTTTTAAAAGTGGGTTCTTGAAATTCATACATTTATCATTTATAAAAAAAAAAATACGAAGTGAACTATGACATCTACAAAGACAACATTTTCGACAAAATGTACCTATTGTGCAAAAGAGGAAGAGTATGAAAAGGGCCTTATGAATGGAACTCACCTTTGTCCATATTGTAAAAAGTTTTTTTCTTTAGTAGAAAATCAAGGTGACACACATTGGGAAGTGAAAATAAAAGAATTAGAGGACCAACTAATTCATTATCAACAACACAATAGAAATTTACAATTTCAAGTTGGGTTGGAGCAAATGCTAAAAAACCAAGAGAGACAAAAACAAAATCTTGAGGGAAAATTACTAGAAAAAGACAAAGACATTTCTTACTTAAAAAAATATAACCAAACGTTATTGGTACAAATAAAGGAGGAAAAATATAAGAAGCAAAGGGATTAGAAGTTAGAACAAGCTAATCGTGATCTCATTAATAAATTAACAGAGAAAGATGAAGATAATTGTCGTTTAAAGAACCATAATCAAAGCTTGGTTGAACAAATCAAGAAGTTAAAGAATGAGAAGAAATTATCCAAAAAAGATGAAGAAACCTCTCACTTAAGAATACTTAATCAACAATTGTTTGCACAAATTAAAAGTTTAAAGAACGAAATAACAAAAAATTGGAATCAAAAAATGAAGACGACAAGTCGAGAAATAAGGAAAACTTTTACATTTAAGGCGACATAATCAAGACTTACTTACCCAAATTAGAAAGCTAAAGCATGATAAGAAGTCTTTACAAGAAGAGCTAGATCACAAAGAAACAATGACTAAATCAATTGAAAAAGAGAAGCTTCTAGTTCAAAAAATCCAAACCTTAGAGAAAGAAACAAACATTGATCCAATTGAATTACCAGAAACATCAAAAGTTAAAAAAAGATCCAATAAACAATATTCAGAAGAGATTTGGGTGCCTTATCGTCATCCAAATCACAAGATTCGTTACGATCAACAACAAGGTCAAGATGAATCTAAACAATGTTCTTATTACCAACAACTAAACTACAACATTGAAAAAGATCGAAGACAAAATCAACAACTTCTATGGAAGCCTAAAATAAGAAATCATATCCTAACAATCAATCATCAAACAATTCCAATGAAAGTAGATTTGGGATGGATCACTTCCAAAAAGATGCAGCATATTACTTCAGGAATTCGAAAATTATATCGTTTTGTATCTTCAAGTGTCAGACTTACAAAACAAAAGATCATGAGAAGTCAGTTCGAGTTAGAACAAGAAATGGGTCCTTCTCTAATCATGCTTTGAGGACAAATCATTTTTAATGGGAATGCAATGTAACATACAAAATATATAAATATTAAGTGATAATAATCATAAATAATAATAATAATAATAATAAATATTTATTAATTGTATAAGGGACACATCCTTTCATGGATGGTCACCATATGTGTCTTTAGGTTCTCTATATATTTGACACTCTCATTGTACATCTATTCATCGTATATTATCTATTTTATCTCATTATATATATTCTTATTCAATATATTTATTGTCTAGTATGGATTATAGTTATTCATTCCATTTATGATGGATGTTCATCGTAAGAATCAGATTGGTTCTTTACACTTTTCATGCTAGAATATTGGTTTTTCATCTTGAGTTTATCTGGTCATTGACTAGTCTTTCTCTTGTATATTCTACTTGATCTCTATCATTTATTGAGCATATTATAATATCATATTATTTCTTATATATATTTTTATCTATTTCTGCAAATTAGGTACAACAAGCTTAACTTGATGATCCAACTAACATACATCATTGCAAAGTAGTTTTTTTTGTGTCTCGGGTAGGTATTTCACCATTTACAGGTTACTCAACATACTTGGAAATCCTTGGACCTTCCCAAGACTTCATTCCACACATTTCACTGCACTTATACTTGAACTCTAGGGGATCCACTTCCATCTCTATCCATCTCCATCTTATTCCCCCTAGGGTCACCGAGATCACCTCCCTAGGGTGACCTAGTCACCCTTGAAGTGTGGGACCTACATCGAGGTGACATTGGGTGTAGGATTCCCAAGTTGTAGCACTTGATTTTGTGATCGGTTCAAGATTTTCCCAACCTAAAACTTGTTATATAACATTTTGGCATCGTTTTCAGAGAAGATTTTGAATCTTATTCATACCCTAATGACACTTTGGTAATCTATCCCAAATCCTTTCCCATATTTTTCCTGGAAACTCCACCTAAGGGACGTTCCCTTTCCATTTTCCTTGATGAGTTCATATTGAATATCATCTGGCGACTCCACCTTCCCAGAATCCTTCTTTCCCCAAAACTTTTCCCCCTTAAAGGTTCAAGATTTCTAAGGTTTACCGAAGAAAGCCTCCTCTCAAGTCTCCCGTTGCTAAAAACTTTTTCCATAATACCCTTCTTGTTCCAATGGCTCGCCCATGGGAAAGGGACCTCAACAAACCCCTTAACATGGCCAATATCCAAGTTTACCCTAATAATATGCCAACAGAAGTCAACAAGTGGTTTCCAAAGTTCCCGGGAAACGATGTGATAACTACTAAAGACCACATTTATATCATGGGTTGGGACATGGAAAATGCATGTATTGATCATGAAGATGTGGCCATGAAGTTATGTTCTTCATCATTGACTGAAGAAGCCCTTGATTGGTTCAAAGGACTCATTGATAATCATATCACATCCTATGATGCTTTTTCCAACTTATTCAAGAGCAGATGGTTGAGAAAGGCAGATGGTGGGACACTTGAGACTCAGTTCAATCAAATAAAGAAAATGGAGAATGAAACAGTAAAGGAATGCATTTCCAGATTTGACAAGTTGTACAATCAAATTCCAACATATTACCATCCTATAGCATCATCAATTTGTATCCTTTATATGAATTCTTTTGAAGGGCAGTTTCGATACATTCTCAAAGATAAAAATCCCACATCATTGGCAGAGGCTAAATATTTCAGTATCGATATTGAAGAGAATATCCTTAATTAAAAAATAGAACCTTTTTCAGTACCCTTGTACCAAGATAGAAGCAAGGACGAAGGTTTCCAACAACAGTGTTCCTGATCTGATTGTTATCCTAACGCGGAAGATAAACCAAATGGATACTAAGTTTGTTCATGTGCAGAATCATCTTATGAACCATATGACTACAATGGAAATAAATCAGTCTACTCCTAGACCTCGGTTTTCCATACAAAAAAGAGATGCCACCAGTTGGAAACCAAGACCTCAACAAGAGGCAAAGGCCCAATATACTTTGAAACTTGTTGGGACAACTTATATAGAAGCTTGGTGTCTCCCATGCCAAGAACCCCACAGGGAAGATGAGTGCTCCCGACGAGATGAAAATTATCTTGACGATATAAACTTCATGATTTTCAATTTCAACGACGAACAAGTTACCCAAGAAGAGATCAATGAAGCCAGAAGAATAGGAGAAAAAGAGGGGAGACTCTGGGCCTTAAATAATTTGACAGATGATCAGAAGAAGGAATTAAGGAGGAGGGAAATTCTAACCTACACCAGAAAAAAAATGCGTCAACCCTTCCGTCACAGCCTCATACTCCTCTTCCTTCAGCAGAAAAGGTGGCTCCACCACCAGTACGTGATTTTTTTCCTAAGCCAACTCCTACAGATGATATTCAGTTAAATATAGATGTTGCGAGTATGTTTGGAAAACTAAATATAACGGTCCCAGTGATAGCGATGGGTAAGACCCCTTCCGTGAAAATGGAAATTTTGAAATTCATATAGATGCCAACTGAAAAGGAGGATCCTCCCATCATTTTGAATACTATGTATCTCGATTGGCTAAGGGACAATAACCCTTCTTTATATCTTTCATTAGGCATGAATGGCCTCCGCTTGAACGACTGCATGCTTGATTCAGGGGCCTCAAAAAATGCCATATCATTGAAGGTAATAAAAAAAATTGGTTTCAAGATAGCCTGACCTTATGGAAATGTGTGTGTTATTGATTCCAAAAGGGTCAAAGTTCTCAGGGTATGTGAGGACAATGAGGTTTTCCTAATTGATTTTCCACATATCATCATTCTTATGGACATAGTAGTGATCGATGTTCCATATGCTTGGGGGATGCTCTTATCTAGGAGCTGGTCCACTGCTCTTGGGGGTTTCCTTAGCATGGATCTCACGCACGCACACATTCCTATGGGAGTTGGCACTTTTCAGATACTATACAATTAAGAGAAAGTTGATAGACACGTGATGGATCTTGATGGTCCTGATTATGCCAGCGAATGTGATTATGATGTGCTCTCACATACCATTGAGTATGATCCATCTAAGCTACCATTTGTGCAGGAGGAATCCATAGACATGCTTCTTCCATGGATAGATCAACACAAAGAGAAACTGGAAAAATACCATGGAAAGGAGCCAAGATCTATCCAAATTTTGAAGAAAGAAGATGAGAAACATGAATAAATTGTTAAAGAGATAGTCCACACAGAGCTTTCATACGATGAGGATACACCTTGCATCAATTTAAATGAAGGAAGTCTCGTGCTCATGTGGGACAAAAGAAAGGGCAAGTTTAGATATGACCAAAATGACAACAATTCATGGCTTGGCTCTTACATCATCATGAAAAAATCTGATAAAGAAAGGTATTATTTGACAACTTTAGATGGGAGGAAGATGCCACTACCGGTAGATGGATCTCTTTTCCAACCTCACATCCAGGTCACATGACTTCTTCAGGGACCATGCCCCAGGTAAGTAGGTAAGTCATTTTGATTCCCTGCATTTGCATCTTGATTTCTCATATTAGTTTAGATGCATTTCATGTTCATTTTTCTCTACTTGCATATTGTTTCCATGCTTAGTTTAAATTTTTTTGAAAAAATGTCAAAATTTTATTTTTCTAGTTTAGTTGGTTTTGAGTGCAATCATATGAGAACAAGGATGAGTATGCCATTGTGCACTTGACATTTTGATGTTTCCTTGCAGGCACATGTCTACCAGGAGATTTTGTGGTTCTCATGCACTCTACGGCGAGCACATGTCCCCAAGTAGGAGCTAGATGTTATCCTCATTTTGTGGATAACTAAGGAGATTATGTCTTGAGGCCCTCAGGTTGCAAATATAGAGTGTCGAGAAGACTACATGACCAACAGTACCCTTTTGCACAATTGGAAACCCCACTCACCACCACAGATGGTCACGGATTTGCAGATGGCATCCACTACATCATCTGGATTTCGAAAGGCAGTGGGCCTTGCTCCATGAGGTACAAGTCTGTATTATGGTGGGCATCATTTCAATATATAATCCAGTTGATTATGTTGTATCTTAGTTTTCTCTAGATTCCATGATATATGCTTGGACATTATGCCTTTTGTCCTGCTTCACCTTGGTGGTTGACATTCTTCCCTAGTAAGTGGTCTTCCTTGGGGATGGGTTTGCTACTAGGAACTCCCTTAAAGATCCATCGTACTGTTCTCGACCATACTTACCACTTTCCATCATTATTCCCATCCATTTCCTCATCTCTTATGATTTTAAGGTGTATTGACCCGAGAAGGGGTTGTCCCTCATTCTATGGGAAGAAGGGGATGAAGGCCCAGAGGGATTGATGTTGGGTAAAAGATAAAATCCTTATATGAACCTTCCAGATGCTTCACCCAGGGATCACCCAAGAAAGCAGCGAAACATTTATATTTGAGTAAAAGGGATCCACAATATAATAAAAAATGCTTAAAAGGTTAGTGGAAGGATAGGAAGTCTCATCACGAGTCGACTTATCACGTCCATGAATATCTAGTGGTATGACATTGCCATCATTTGGTCACTAAACCAGGGTAATGGATCTCAGTTGTAGGGCTGAGAGAAAGGGAGTCTCATCATGAGCCAACCTTCTCATTTCCATTAGGTATTTGTGGGTGACATTTCCATTATCTAGTCACCACGCTAGGGAAGTGACCTTCAACCTCTCAAAATTATGAAAGAATAAAAGAATGGAAATTAATGGGATTGGAAAAAGTGCATTGCGGATGAAGGTACCACACACCCTCTACAAAGGCACCCATGAATGAGACACTACAACCCCTTGTATGTCATAATCCTTATTCCCATTGAGTCTTGACCCCAACCACTTCATCTACTTTACATGGCTTAGAGAGGGATCTCCTGGAAACTCTCCTTGACCTAGGGAAAGATCTACCCAATAAGACACCTCATCAACCCTCCGATATTCAAGCTTGACAAGTCGCATAGTGTCTTTGAGCAATTAGTTGTTTGATATAGTGATATTTTATGCACATGCTTAGGTGTATAATTTATTGATTGAATTCACTTATCATGATGTTATGACTTGAGATCCTTGGAGGGCGTGATCATTTGTCTTTGCAGGACCTAGTTGGTGGACATTTTTGGGAGAACAATCCGAGCTTGGACTTCCATAGGGATGAAAGCACACTGGTTGGATGCCAGGGCCCACATGTCAAATGGAGAAGATCAAAATTGAAAGGCCTTGAAGATGACTTGGACGATGTATCCTATCCCCCACATGCCAAACATTTTTCCTAGGAGAGGAAAAACGTCTCATTTTTTAGCATGACATCATCTACAGTTTTAGGGCTTGGTGGTGACGTAGCCACTCATTGATACATGGATGTTTTGAGGAGGAGGAGGTCGTAACCATGAGGATATTGCCTAGATACTTGACATGTGGTCTTTGGAGGCCTAACCATACTTCTCCAACACCAACGACCTTTTCCTAGTACCCAAACATCCCCTAAAGGGGTGACGTCCATGTAAATTAGGGTTTTATTTGTGCAAAAGTGAAATTTTAAATGAATTGTTTAATATTACTTTTTTAAGGGGGAAATATTAGGGTTGTTGACCCCTAGTCTTATGGTTTACCCCTAAATAGGTGGACATGTCACCTTGGTGACATTTTGTATAAATAAAAGTTCATAAGATCTCATTATAAAATAACTCTCCCTCTTGTGAGAAGTATTGGTATGAAATTTTCTCTACACTTGGACTATTTTGTCTCTTGTGCTATGGAATAATGATTTTTGGTTATGGTGTGATGATGATGATGGTTCGCTATCTCTAGGAGGTCATTCTCTTTCTTTTGTGGAGGTTTACTTTGGCATGTTAATGTTTTTTCTTGAATGATATGGTCTCTTTACTTTCTTATTATCATTTATAATTCAAGATAAGGTTGTTTTGGCCAAGGCTAGATAGGGAGTATAAGGATATACACCCCTATCATAGTTTCCACCATAATTGCTAAGCGTTTAAAGTTATTTTGCAAGGGTTCAGTTGAGGAAGTAAGGGGATTTGCACCCCTCATCTTCAAACCCTAGCTAGGATATTTATCTTGGGAAATAAGAGGATTTAAACCCCCAAGGATTTAGTAACCCTAACTCTTTATTTTTGACCCCATTAACCCATAACTAATGGCACTAGTCTTGCATTGGAGAAACAAATTATTGCATTGGGAAACGTGATTTCTTGTCATTTTTACTTCTTGCAAATTGGATTGTGTTCCTTGTGCCTTGGGCACCTGACAACCACTAGGACGTCCTCATCAAGGGGATACGTTTTGTTGTTGTTTCAAACTTGCATCTTCATCCATTAGGGCTTCATAAACCCTAAATCATTTACTTAATAACTCCCTAATCAACCATTGGAATTCATCCAAAGTTTGCATACTTATTCTTCTTGGTCTAGCGCATTTATTGACAAAGTTTGGAGGGTTTTTAGTGGCTGATTTTCTTGTTGCAATACATTGAATGTTACATCCATAAGGATGATATAATTTACTGTATACAAGTGTTTACAACAACCTTATCTTTTCATGCTAGAATATTGGTTTTTCATCTTGAGTTTAGCTAGTCATTAACTAGTCTTTCTCTTGTATCTTATACTTGAT
>ML820078.1:0-14295 GCA_009831015.1 Picea engelmannii | reverse complement strand
CCAACATCGATAACATCCTCCCCCTTGTTCATGTTAGCACGAATGATTTTCCAGTTGCCACCAATGGCCCTAGATTATTCCAAGACCCACCCATGATGGGCACTTGTCAGGGAACACCACCATTCCTAAACCCATCTTTTTCCGCACAAGTGTGTGTAGTTTCCTCTAAAGGAACTGACATGAAGGATACCCTTCCTTCTAGGGAGGTTTCTATCATATCTGACGTCCCATTAGTCGCAGAGCTCCCCCCTCATGAGCCTCCTGCGAATTCATCAAATCCACCAGTTTACGAGTTCACCTCTCCCTAGGGCCATATCCCAGTTTGGGAGACAGTTCCCCAAGCCATTACTCAAACCCCCTTCTTTTACCCTCCACCAGGCATACAAGTTTTCCAAGTAGCCACAATGCTTGCTCTCCCTAATATGGTGTTGGCACTTCCAGTTTGGTATTTACATCCACCAGCGATGGTTCCTCAACCATCCCTTCCCCCCCAAATGGAAGGAATCCCAATGACGATTCCCATACTTACTCCCACCATACCCTCTACACCCCCAATCACTAACCCCCCTGCCACAGCTGGGGGCAGGAGAAAGAAGAAAGAGCCCACAGCTCCACTTCCTCCACGCATCCCACCACCTTGCGCTCTATGTGAGAAAGATGGACACCCAACCCACAGATGCCCATCTATACCTGAGTTACGGAATCTCATTCCACTCAATCCAACACCATCACCACTCGCCACTCTAGCAAGTACTGCCGCTACCTCCCCTAACTCAAGTAGCAAAGGGCCGCGAACCAAATTCGCTTGCGCCATATGTTTCGATTATGGCCATTATACACACCATTGCCCATCTATCCCATACGTCTGCCACACATTAGTCGCGGCGCGCCATACATATCTTCCTGAGTTTCCTCCAACACTCCATACCAATGCTCCTGCAAATGTGATTTATTATACTTCTTCATCAATCCTCAAGCAAAGGGGAAGTACATATCCTCCCCCCAAACTACCGCCCGATCGCCCATAGTATCGATGCACCAGGGATGGCATTATGGGCCCACCGTCCATATCTAAGCCCTTTTCCCCACTTTCATTTTCTTTTTGTACCGACGCCCATAAGCTCCGTTTTCCGAACCATTTTCGGCCACTTACACAGTCATTTTCGTCGGGTGATCATTTTCATTGTTCCCTGGCGGTGCATCTTTTCATAACACACTCAGGTACGCATGTTCATGTTCAAAATTATCAAATAACTGCTCATATCTTTGATTCTCTTCAGATATTGTTCACTTTGGGTATTTGGTTTTTATGTGTGCAGGTACTTGATCATCATCCATCAAAACAACCCCTTCAGGTATATACTTAGCACTGGCATGTAGTCTTTCCCGTTGTATCGCATTTACATTTCCAGTCACACCCTCTGATATTGGCCTCTAGGATCCCCATTCCCGGCTCTGCAGTACCCACACCTCCATTTGCATCTTCGGTACTGTTACCCGGTAGCATTCTTACCTACATGAGTTGTCCCATTCATAGCACCTTTTGCCACTTGTTGACACTCATGTTGTTTTCATTACCCTTTAGGGATGGGAGTCCCGATAAGTCTTTCATCATGTCGTGAATCAACCACATACTTCTTCTCCTCATTTTACTATCTTTCCATATGGACTCCCAGATTATCTCTTTTACGGTTCTATTTTTTTTACCTGTACCTCTGCAGTATCATGAACCCTTCATTTCATCCACCATCAGTTTGCCCATCTGCGAACCTATCTTCATTTCACCTACCTCATACAGAAACTCACCAATGGGGCCCCCACCCTTCATCAGTTTTCCAAGCAAATTCTGCCCTCCATGGGCCACCCATATCACACAGGGGAACCCGTTTTTGTATTTGTACATTTCTCCCCAAAATTATTCATTATTTATTGTATAAACGCCTTTATTTCCAGTCATTACATTTTCTTTTGTCGTCATCGTTGGCGACTTGCTTCCTTTTGGCCACACGCAACCCATGTCACCCTTGGTTGGAGCATTACTTATCATCTACCCTTGTCGGCATCGTCCATATCTTCAAAGTACTCCACAGGTCACTTACCTCTACCCTCTGAATTTGTTCACCTTGTCCCGCCTCTGGCACAACTTATCATCGGTCTTGTCGTCCCCCTGACACTCGACCTTGTCACACGGTTGCAGCCACTCTTTATAACATACATCCTTCAACCAAGGGCAGTCTTGAGTCTTCCCACTTTTTGACTTCGTCCATGTACCTCTGCCACTTCCTCACCTCAGTAGATTCCACGAAGCCCTTTGCTTCTGGAAGTCGCGTTCCCCTTTCGTCGACATCAACACAATTTTCCGGAAGGACGACAGTATCTTGATTCCCATTCTCCATTCAATGAGAGATCTCGGACGGAACAGGGTGAAATACCATTCTTCCCGCCGTCGTTGGCCCCCATAACATTCGACGCCAACACTTTCTCGTGTTATGGTGGGTCTTACTTTGCGACTATTGCAGTGATTTTTTATCATTTGTCGAAGCCCTCTGAACTTGGTAGGGCCATCAATGCCCGCATCCTCGTCGTTGCTTATTACCGCGATCATTGCCTGTTGTTCAGAGTATGTTCCTTTGCAGAATTGTCTTCTACCTTTATCATCACCGCCCCCGAGGGCGCTGCAGTTGTCTACACCAACACTTTAGTCATCTTTTTTCAGAGTTACATAACACGAGCATGGGGCATGCCCACCTCGTTTGTACACAGTTTTCTTTTTTTTGCACAACTCTCAGAAGGTCGGGTCCTACTAGTTCCTTTTTTCTCCAACGGATCGCTCTAAACGATCCCACTATTGCTCTCTCTTACAACAACATTCTCAGTAGAAGAAACATTGATGGATTTCGGCTATACGTATGCTCCTAATCTCATCCATCAGGGGGCATCTGTTATCACTGAAATTTCATCCGCACATGGCGACAAGAACTCAGCATCGTCAAACAGTAATGAAGTCATTCGTGGCACTGAATTAATTTCACAACATTCGAAAAAGGTCAAAAACTATACAAAGTAACCAAAAATTGAAGAGCGTTTTACAGAAGTCGGGTGCACGCGCACATGCACGGAACAGGAACGTACCATGCGCGCATAAGCGCACGATGCGCGTTTGTTGGCGCAAAAACCCGCGCACCTGCTAAACGGCGCATTTATTGAATCGGTCGGCCTCCCAACCACTTATGGATCAGCTCCCAAGCCGATTTGACCCTCAAATCTGAGCTGAATCTGCATGGTAGGCTAGTCAAAGACCTAATAAAGCCCTAAAGAGCCTATTTTCACACTACAAAGGGGTTACACAATAACCCAATGCAATGCTATAAAAAGCCATGAAGAAACCTCATTTTCTCAAGGAATTTCATATAATGTTATGCTGCCTAGATTGTTTTAAGGACTCACTCCTTGGCAATAACACATTGGCACCATTTCATTGAGCTATCCACCTCTCCATTGAGTGGATGTGCTAGGAGTTCTTTCATCATCATTTTTATTTTCTTATTGTAAGGAGAGCAAGCTTGTGAGGGTCAAAGAGCCTTCCTTTGGAGGAAGAAGGGACTCATAGTCCCATTTCTTCATTGTGCTTTGATTTCATCAATAGATCAGCCTAAAAACATTGGTGATATTGGTCTTTTTGTGTTTGTTATTTCTTGATCCATATACTTATGATTTTAGTTTGTATTAGTTTAATTCTTGCTTATAGTTTTGTTTTTTTTTCTCTAACTCTTTCCTCTACAGCTGTCATGCTCAGCAAGACCCAACTGAGCATGTAAGCACCTCTTATTTGTTCACCACGGTGACGAAAAGGGTGCAAACAATGTTGACTTATAACCTCCTCCTTATGGTTGTAAGATCCCTAGGCATCTTCCATAACTCTGGTCCTCATATAAGAACCAAATTATTTTCTTGTACCTCTAATTCTGCAAGAAATGTGCATGTAATAATTATTTTTAGCACATGCATACTATAAAACATTTCATTGATTAGAATACAAGTTATTCTTCATATCAAATTATGAATAACACAATGCACAAATTTAAAATATGATTCCTTGGACACATTATTCTCTGCATCGATTCTCCAACGATTGTACTCATGCCTCATTCTGAGTTCTGGGCGAAAAGTTTCAATGTTCATAATTTGCAATTTTCACTCACTTACTGCTACAGAATTTACTTCATTACTTTCTGAAAATTTTAGTGTCTAATTTAAAATTCTGGGTGGATAGACATCTTCTTCTATTCAAGACCTTTCCAATCACTATTTTTTTTCTCAAATCTAAGCTGCGAGCTGAAAGTTATGGTCCGAAGAAATTTAAATTGTTTTCCCATTTTATCATTGTATGTTATATGTGTCTTCTTTATCTTTCTGCACATTTTTAAATACCCGGATTCCAAATCTGGCTCCATGGATGTCTTACATGCTTCATAAGATTTCCATACATTGTTTATGTTCCTTAAATGAACTTTTGATTAAAGAGTTATGTCCTTTGTAAGTAAATTGGTGCCAAAATTTTACCTTAACTGTTTCAGCGATAACTTTCTCGTACAAGCTCAGCTTTGCATCCGGTATAGCTCGTCGAAAAGCTATCTTCGAGTTCTTTTATTTAAGATGCAAAGACAGAGTGTACTTTTACTCTATTCATGTGGATTTTGATTTCCTAAAAACATCATTTAGGACCTCAAAATCGTTCCACAAGTTTAAGACTTTCAAAAATCTGAAAATTTCATAGAAAAACAAGTTGTTTCACTGTTATGACGACATTTAAATTTGAGTCGTTGATCTCAAATCAAGTGAAATATTATCCATTGATCCGCTAAACCTTCCCCATGCTCGTGGATCAATCTCCATCGTTGGTCTCTGACTCAAAACAATCTGGACCGTTGATTTCCAACACTACATCGACAATTGACAATTCCCTTCGACAAACCAAACACATTAGCGAATCTCCATGAACCTCAATCATTGACCATCGAATATAGTTCATTTCTCTTAGCTAACCAATATTTCCCACAAATCTCGTTGAATCTCGTTCATCGACGATCGGCCATCGACCATCTCTTGGCTGAGGTAGCATGACACATAGATGATGACGTGACATGACACGCAGACACTAACATGGCACTCTAACTGGCATGACATGACACGTGGACACTGACATGACATTCTCGTTGGCATGGCATGGCACGTGGATGCTGACATGGCATGACATGTCATCCTCCCATTTCCTTTCATCGGTGACCATTTCTCTTGGATAAATTGAACACCTCGTTAAATCTGTCGAACCCTGATCATCGACGATTGAGCATCAGAGATTTCCTTTTGACGCATGAAATATTTCACCAATTTCTGTCGATCCCCAACCATCGGTCATCGACGATCAAAGATTTGTTTTTTACCAAACCAAACTCTTCGCCAAACTCGTCGATCTGATCATCGTCCATCAACAATTTATGTTGGTACACTAAAACTTCTTCGCAATCTCATCAATCTGACCATCGACCATTGATGAATTCTTTTGGCAAACTCCAACATTTATAATTTTTCGACCAAATCCTAGATGGATTAGGACCATCAATCTACAATTCAAAATGATTTCGACCGTTGATCCATCAAACTTTTCTCAACTCTGGCAACGAGTCTTGACCGTTGATTTGCTCTATCTACCAAGCTCCAAAAGAAAATCCCCACTATTGATCGTCTCCAATTAACAAACCCCGAAAAACTAATAAGTTCTTAAATCAAATTACAATGAATCTAGGTCGTTGATCTCAACATCAAACGTGATTTCGACTGTCGATCTGTTAGACCTTGCCAATCTATGAAAAATATTATAAGTTTTTAAATCAACTCACGATGAATCTGGATCGTTGATCTCAAAATCAAACGCGATCTTGGTCGTCAATTCATCAAACTCTCCCAGCACCTTTGAATGCCATTAAAACATGAATTTTCGACCTTCCAATTCTAATTCAACTCTGCGAACTGCAGATTGATGCCTTGCATCATATCTTCGATCTCTCTAATGCATTTAAAACTCAAAATTTGCCCACGAAATTGGGGATTTGGCTCTAATTTTTCACTGTTTTTCCCTAAATTCGTCAGAAATCAAAATCTGTAACAATGATTTTTTCTCAAATTCGCATTGATCTTGGCTCATACAAGCCCGATGTTTGAACCAGAATCTTTGATACCGTAATGTAATGTTCTGCAACCCAATTGAGGTCTATTACGTGCAGAATTACCCATAAATTAAAATTGTCTGCTAACTAATCTTGTAGCTTACCAACTACATGAAAACATACAGTTTTAACCATTTGTTGATACCATGGACAAAATGCATCTACAACATTCTAAATAAACATAAAATGCATCTAATAACTCAAATGAAACAACATATAAATTATTCTCAGACACAGTTAACACTCAACAATTAAATTCATAATGTAACACAGAACAAAACAAAACACTTATCTTTTAAAAACAATTGCATAACCAACTGTTTGGGATGGACGTTCCATCCAACCATAGAATTGTTGTTTCAAATCTCAACAAGAAGTCACCCCCGAGTTGGAGCTAGAAATCCATAAAAGGGGGTGGTCTCTCATTGTCCATTCTCAACTCAAAAATTCTCACAATCCACTAGTATTTTCCTACAACTATCCCAATTTTTCACCAACTCTCTTCCTTTCAACTTGCCAACTCAAGGGATGTACCCCTTTACTGCTCTCAATCCATCATGCATGCCATTCATTTATCAAGGCCTTTCTGGCACAGGTAACCAGAGATCTCACTACTGGAAAACTCAAAAAAACTCACTGCTAGGAAAACTACCAACAAACAACAACAAACACTTGCTATCATAGTGAAACTCCCATAGGAGTTCACTCTTGAGGCCTGACAACCTGGCTCTTCGATCTTCTGCTCCAAATACACTTCAAAAACGCTCCAACATGCTATAGAATTCGCCCTCTATGGTTTCTCCATCTCCCAAACTCTTTTCATATGTTCTTTGCTTCTTGTTCATGCAAAAAATTAACCGCGTAAAACTGTTGTAACTGACCATACGAATTTTTTCCTCTTTGTATTACTTATTTGACTTACACTCTTTCCCAAATTCATTGTACTCAGCCCCTATGCTTTGCAATAACTATGGGATGTGACTTTTCACACCCACCCTGTTACATGCATTCAATGATTGGGTTGAGAAACACTCAATTAAAAATTAGAAGGTTCATAAACCAATAGTAATTTTAAGAAGTGGATTGAATTAATAGACATGGGTAATTTTCCCTTGAACCCCTCTTAGACATTCTCTTAGATCCTCCTCTCTCTTGTGGATTAATTCAGCCCTCATCTCTATCCATATCCCCTTGCAGCTACCATCACATTTTATTATTAAAACTAAAAAATACAATTTGCATATACATCATTTGGTCGTAACCACACATGATATCTACATTAAACATTAATTACACTGGGGATTATAGCAGAAATTTTACACCCTTTATCAGATTTCTCTTATGGAGAAGCACAATATTAACCATGGTTACCATATATGGTTGTACCCGGTTATACAATCAATGAATCATTGATCAGTGATATTAGGATGTATTTCAGATGTATACCCATGTATCTCAGTTATATTTGGTTATATTTCAGATGTATAATCCTGTATTTTAGCCATATTCGGTTTTTTCATATACATTTATTTTCAATATCATATCCATACACATACATAGTAACTATGAAATAAATACATGCTGCAACGTTATTGAGTATAAACTTGATCCAACGAAATGTTTCACTGACAAAGGACCCTATATCTTGCAGGAAAAATCATTTTTTAGAAGCATTATAACTCTCTCTCATTAGAAAAGTTCTTCACATGATTTTGTCAAATGCCTATTCTTCTGATCCAGTTTTTGGCCTTCTAAATGCCAGCCAAAGGGAGATAGGCTACTTAGGCTACTTACATTGGTTACATATTTTGTTTCGTAAATGAAGATTATGGTTCTAAAGTTATCCCAAGTCATGTGATACTTTGAAAGAACATTTACTGGCACCAAAAACACATTGTACTCTAATATGGCATTTATATTCTATTAGAGTATAGAACTTTGTGTGTAGATGCCACCTACATGTTTAACATTCCGCTAGATATCTATCTCAAGGACATGTAAATCCATGAGTAGATGAAATGATCATAATCATTCTCTATCTCTATCTCTGGATTTAAATTGAAAGCTTAATATATGCTTCTAATGATGAAATCATCATAATTATTCTCGATCTCTGGATTCAGATTGAAAGCTTGATATGCAGTGTGCAAAGAATACAAGGAAATAAGAAAATATGTATCCCCATCTTCTCATCTGGTTCCAATGATATTAATTGCTCAAGATTTGGGAAGAGTTCGATGATTTTGCCTTCCAGTTAGAAACAATTTAGTAATTGAAAAGTAAGAGTTTATAGCGGGTGGACATCCCCAAAGACATGCATACTTGGATTTCTCTGAAACATGGACGTCACCCTGGTAATATAATCTTGCTATAATTTGTATAAGCTGCTTACACATTTTGAAACTCCATTCTGTCATCTCTGAAACAAGCAGATGAAAAAATTGTAGTCTCCTAGTAGGAGACAGAAATCCCATAAGTAAATTCTGAAAGAATCCCTGCATCAGTCTTCAGTCTTTACAGACAACTAAGTCAGATGCATGATTAGATATTATTTTATATGTATGCAGCAAGATGCTACAAAGTTAATACTCAAGGTCGACCACTGTTGCTAAGAGCTATGTTACAACCTAAACTACATAACGCATTGCTTTATTTGACAGGCACTTTCTTTTGGACTTCGCATTGCCCAGTTCTTTGACATGCAGAATAATCAATCCTTCCAACAAAAAAGGATGAAGAATACAAGGAACAAGTTCGTATCCATTAACATCGATGTAGTCTTTGGTTTTGTAAAAAGACAATGAACAAACCCACAGACTGGTTGGTCTTGACGCTAGTGCAGCTGCTTCGAGTTACTATCCACTTGAGACAAGCATTCTCCATGCATAATAATGTTATGCAGATATGCTTTTATCACTAGAGCTATCAGGCTTTCTTTCCATAGTCTTGGGAAAAATAGAATATGACGAATAACGGGCTGAAATCATGTCAAATCCTTTGTTTGAAGAACTTGAAGAATTCTGCTTCCATCTGCCAACTTCTTTGCATACATGGTCTAGCGTGCCTAAGAAGTCCCTAACAACTACAAATATGCGAAGTGGGTGTGCTTCCTCCTTTGTTGAATCCCCATGAAAATACTCGGTGATTTCCTTAACAAGCAAAAAGACTCTCTCTTCTTCTCTCCGTAATTGACCAATCTTCTCCTCTCCCTGGTGCAGAAATGATGTGATGGACTTACTAAAGTTTCCTTTCTTTTCATCCCTTGTTGATCGTTGGGACTCTATTTGTCGAAACTGACCTAATTTAACAAGTTCCCTAGAAAGTTTTGACAGAGAGCTACTCAGTACATCTGAATCAATTCCTGCAGCCTTTTTAACATTGTACAGTTCAGTGCTCAACCCCGAAACAAGCTGCAACCCCAGTTTCTTGTACTCATCCTCTTTATCTCCAAGACTTCTAATTCCACTGCCAACGGGACCAACTTTATGATTTGTGTTATTAAATGTCTCTGCTGATTGCATGCCTTCTGCCTTGACGATTTCCTGAACGACAAAATGCAGTAATGTTGTCTTCCCATCTGTTCCCTTGATATCTGCCAATTTCAGTAAAGCATCAAGCTTAAAAGCTTGAGCCTCACCACGAAAGGTGCCAACATTCATGCGGTTACCAGTTTTGAGTACAGCTTCGAGCAACTTCAGAAATAAGCGACTGCATCTCAGTTCTTTGCATGCCAACTGTACATCAGAGAAAGATGGAAATCCACAACATTAGACTCTCATCCGTAGATGCCTGATTAATTTCCTGATCTATTGAACTATGTCTTCCCATATATAAAGGAGCATGTAAAGCAATAAAGAAATTCTACCTCTAATGTCTCCAAGGACTTTTCAATATCTACAACTTCCTCTTCAAAAGTAGCCCTGAACCGCATCGCATCAATTCGCTTGAATGCAAAAGGTATATCTAGCAATGCCTTAATAAACTGCTCAGCTGGACCAAGTTTGCAAATATCACCCATATAATCTTTGAGCCTTGCTTCTTCCTCTCTAGTAGGTTCCATCTTCACCAGTATCTCCAAGAGCTCAGTATTTAAACCTTCACCTGTTCCAAACAAAACAGAACAATTCAATAAAATGCTTTTGTGCGTATTTTTCATAAGATGGTATATTGGTTTTTCTTTCTAATTTCCTTGAAAACAAGCTACAGCCTAAACACTTTCTGCATGTTAGAAAATCTAGAAAATAAAACAAAGCATATGAAAGACAAGGAGATTAGAAGGCAATCAAATTTATTCATGCAAAGAATTAACTAGATACATGTAACTTCAATATGGGATGTCGAGCAACAAATATGAATACCTTGACCAGTGGCTGTACAAGTTTGGAATTAGAAACTTAAATATCCATGATGACATGTTAAATGTAATAGAGATGAAAGGAAGACTACTACTTAAATGCATATTAGAAAAAATATCAAGACATGAGTCGGAAAAAAGAAAGAGTGGCACTGAAGTTATATGAAAGAATTTGAGATAGATTCTCCGAAGTTTCAATACTAAGAAACCTCTAAATACTTTATAAAACATATTCCTTAAAAGGTAGAGTATGAGTGCAACAAATATGAATGTAGCTCAAGATATTCCACAGATGGCAGTCAAAGATAGACAGAACAATTAGTATGGAACTGTAATTTTAATGGGACATCAATCTGGATTCTGCATCCATGTGCTTTCGAATAGGTTAACACCTAAAATGCTGAGAAGAAAGTGATCCTTGCATGCAGTTGAAGCAACCGACAATTAAAACTTACCAACCAAGCTTTCTGGCAAGAAAAGCCATCTTCAAGGCATGTCTATTCATGCTGCTAAAGCAATTCAAAACCAATTTTCTGCACCCGGGTTTAGAGGCTTGAGGCAGATTCCATAAGGCCTATATGGACTAGCACAAGGGCAATTTACAAGGTGGATATCTTATTAAAAGGGTTCTGTACTTGATATGGTACCTCAGAATCTGTATTGTTTCCAGTGTAGAAGAAATACCAATCTCATGTACCTAAGAATATGTATTGTTTCCAGTGAAGAAGAAATACCAATCTCATGTACTTCAGAATATGTATTGTTTCCAGTGTAGAAGAAATACCAATCTCATGCTCAGCAGTGAAGAAATTAAGTTTGAACGATTAGTTTTGTATTAGGCTCGGCATACATTAAGGGTGATTTAGCCCTAGAATAGGATACCTTTTTTTAGACATAACAACCTAACTGAGGCCACCTACCCCATCTAACCCTTAGTGGCAAATATTTTATGTATTTTTATGAATAAGCTTTGTTGGCCTAATACATGGATATGGACCTCTTGTTTAGAGCTGAGTGTGAATTTTGTATGAGTGGTTTCTTGTATCCCTTTGCCTTTTAATAGGCATGTGCAATGAGAATGACGGTGTGTAGGTTTTTGCGTTTTGCAGGTATTGCTTATGAGACTAAGCTGGGTCAAGAGCAGTGTCCATACAGGATAATCTGGCCCTGAGTTGGTGACCATACTTTTTCAGGAAAGATTTTGTTCTACATACCGATTTATTAGATTATATGATATTTTATAGGTTCTCTGTTATATTTCTGGTATTTACAATTTAAATGCTGTTATGGTTGTTGAACTCTGAAAAATCTGTTAGGATGCTTCTCTAAAAATCAGTGTTACACAAGGATGCACCCCCACGACACCCTGTGAAACGTTTCCTGGTGTCCCCCACTCTGTGAAATGTTTCACCATGAATGAGGGACGTTTCGCATGTGGGGGGAACGCCGAGGCATGCCCCCACAAAAAGTGGGACGCGTGGGCAACCCCCACAATTCCCTCCAATTTTTCTGAAAAAGTTAAAAAAATTAAAAACCTAAATCTAATACTATAATAATCTAACTCTATTTTCCCTAAGTCAATTCTCAGTTGAATTTACAATGGTGTATCATTATTGATGAACTCCAAAATCCAATTGACAATTACTCTTTACATGTATCATTTATCATTTTATGTTTTCATATCTTTCAAATTTTTTTTGTTATAACAATTTTAGAGATAGGGTCCCTTTTGATAGGGACCCAACATCCCCCCTCCCCGTCCCACAAGTGTCTTTCCTTGATACTGTGTTCCCACATCCTGGAAACTTGGTGGAACATTGATAAAAGTCTGCTATCAAACTATAATGATTGTTGGTGAGTTGCAGTTGTTAGAGCTGATTAACTCCCGTTACCATTGTTAAAGCACTAATGTTTGTGCCCAATTAGTTTCAGATTTATATGATGAGTTTCCTTCCATTATAATAGAAGATTGCTGGTTAGGCTCATAACAGTGGTATCAGAGCCACTTTCTTGGCAAACTTGGAAAAAACTTAGCAATAGATGAAAAAACCTAGCAATAGATGATATTTTTAGAGAAGTGGCGAGTCTGCTGGCCCTCACTGATTTCTATTTGGGCTTATGGGAATCTTAAATAATCTCCTAAAGAAAGTTTCTTGGAATATGTTCAGCTATATGAAGAAGATCGAAGAACATGGGTCTTGGAATCAAGGAACCTGAAGAGAAGACTATTGCTGCTGCTAGTATATTGATGCCAATCAGTTCCGAGAACAATGAGATTATGCAGTGCAATGATGATTCTTATAGTGATGGTTCATTATGTGAATCTAATCCAGATATCTGATAAAGTACTTACTGAGGAAGAAAATTATGGTCTCGACACTCCATCCAGTCTCTCAAATTAATGATGTAGAAATAGCTCAACCACAAGATGCCTTGGCTCCCAAGAGGGGCATTGTAGTGGCTTCAGATATTGAGAGTTTCCTTGTAGAAGTGAGATTTCTTACAACCTGAAGACAAAACAACAAAGGATGGGGATCTACTTATATTCAAAGGGTAGATATAATCCAGACTGTAAGGAAGTCTTTCTGGTACCAGATCATTTACGTTGTAGAAAGATTAGCTCCTTAAATGAAAATTATTTTGAAATTGCACACATGGATAGGCAATCGTTGGACTGTTATTCCTTCAAGCAAGCAAGATTCTCAATACCAGATTCTAGAGAACATCCACTTATTCATGACAAAATGCCTTCAGTCATGCATTACACATTCCTGTCTGATTATTTGTCAGATTATCTAAGGTGTTATAGTATAGCAGGAGTGAAGTGAACTGTGAATCATATAGGAAGAAAATTATATTTTTCGGAAAATACTGGAATCTCTTACACGGGAATCTTGGTGAAGCATAGCCATTATCAGGCATGCAATCCAGATGAGTTAGATGATAAAAGTAAGGAGATCATTGTAGCTATTGTTACCCTCTCAAGGGTAACAACCTTTGGATACCCTTACAACGGTATCATGTACCTACCTGCATGAGCTATCATGCACTGATCAGTTCCAGACTCAGTCCTTTCAATTCTCCAATTGTGACATGATGCTGGATTAATGAACCATGATGTGCTTACTTCAGATGCTCAGATACACCTTGGTGGTCTGAGTCACTCCATAGATACTCCATGTGTAATATTTGTTTACACACAATGACACACGATGATATAACCCCCTGGCATGTCATGAAATTGTGGTTACCTTATGATAGTTGACTAGAATTTCATAGCATATAAAGTTTTCTCGTGTGCGTCGTATTACCATGGGAAACATATTTCTGGTTATAAGTGTGCCGTCTTCTAAGATGACTCATACTACTAGGTGTTTAGACTGGATAGCGCAATCCACATCTTAACCATACTAAGCATTTTCCATCTCCCTAAATATCACTCGTTCCCATCTACATTAAAAAAATAATTGTCTCTTTTCATGTATGACTACTCAAAGGTCGAAAGAAAAGGTCGAAAAAAAAAATCCCAAGTAAAAAAAGTCGATCAAATACAGCCACAAAGGCTAAAGAGGTGATGAGCAAAGTCAAAGAAAGAAAATAAAGTATAAACTACTTCACTATGCTCCCCCACCTTTCAGAGTCCTAAGAGCAAAATGCCCATCTAAAGCAAGAAAGGACTTTAGAAAAAATCAAAGAAAAGAAAGGGGAAGTGTG
>ML820077.1:77841-99012 GCA_009831015.1 Picea engelmannii | reverse complement strand
TCTTTACCTTGAACCAATGATTCATGCCTCATAGACAAAACTAGATACAATATCACCCAAAATAGGAGAAATTTAAAGTTTCCAACCTCTAATCACTTGCAACATTCTTATGGTGTTGCTCTGTTTCCAGTGAGCATCCATAGCCCTAGAGGAGTCACCCCGATATCACAAACCTTTCTATGTTGCCAACTAGTTTCCATAGCCCCAGTGGAGATATTTTCATAGACTCCTTGAAATCACCATTTTCCAATTAAAATATGTTTCCATCCACACCATTTTCCTTTTATTTTGATATTATGGAACACATGTGTACCCATTGTTGGATATCTTTTGGTGAGGACATTTGTAGGACATGAACATGATCCAAGGAGGATGATATATGTTTATTGAAGCATGTAAATAGTACTTAGTATTTTACATAGAATTCTCACTAAGGGAAAGTGAAATCCTTATTATTTTTGTTGTAAGACATGATCCATACTCTCTTTCTTTTCCATTTTCCCCCTTTAGAGCTCCCAGACAATAAGATAGACAGTATGTTTCCTCCCCAAATAATATGCATAGATAATTATAAGTATCTTCTGATTTCAAATCTTATTTGAAATGAATCCCCCTTACTTTTGAATTGAATAGTCAAGGTATAGATTAAGAGTACGTGTCTCACCATGTCTCAACAAGAGCTAAGAGTCAACATTATTTCACCACATAGAAAAAAACCATAAACTAAAACAAAAATGAATTGTAAAAAGCATCACCCAAAAATAAAATTGAAGAAAACAAGCAAAACCAAAGAAAAATTTGAACTCTATGGGACAAAATTGATAACCTTGAGGAACTAGGTAAAAACTCTTTTTAGGCTTTGGTCGTTTACAGTGAGGGAATCCAATTTACCCTTTATGTTTTGCAATTGATACGTTCCTACCCCAATTTTTTTAGCTACTAGATAAGGGCCCAACCATAAATTATGAAACTTAGAATGTTTTTCTTTAGGTTCATTGAATTTATCCCATTTTTAAAATAGATCCCCAACATTAAAATTTTTATACCTACATTTATGTTTGTCAAACCACCTTTTTACCACCTATTGATGAGCAGTGAAATTTTGTTTATCCCTTTTCCTTTCTTATTCTAGCATAGAAGACTTAAGGGATCATTTTAGGGGATAAATTTCACTCATGGGCTAATTTTCCATGGTTTTTCCCAAAAAAAGATTTGCTATTCTAAAAATGATTTGCCCAAATTCTAAAGGAATAAATATTTTACCTTAAAAATCACCAAAATTTTATATAAACTATACAAAATCCTTAGAAATTTGAATATTTTTACAAAAAATTCCCCAAACATTTATAGTTGGCATATGAAGGATTAGTAATATTTGCCAAGGTTTCTACATTTCAAAACAAATTTCCATCCTTAAAATCATCCCTGATAGAAGTGTATCAATAAGTTGCTACATATTGGAGAGGGGCTACCCTCTAGAGACCTGAGATAACTGTAGTGATGGGAGATAGATATTTGTTGGTAAAATGGCCTCCTAACCATAAACAAGAAAGAAAATGAATTATCGAGAGATTCCTTAGGAGTCATTATGTCCTTCCATAGTACATTATGCAGAGCATTGTGCCAGTTCTTGTGATTTTTAGTGACTGTCTTCTTTAAGATTTGAATTAAATTTCTATTTATGGACTCTACTACTATAATATTCTACATATAAAAAGTATGCACAACAGAAATAAATAGCTAGAAATGGAATATGAACAACAATATAACCAAAAAAACACCAGAATAATACCTAAACGATATTAGAATAATACTAGAAATAACACTTTGATTACTAAGAGCAATTTTTACTTGCCTCTTCAAGGGGGCAACCTCCAGCAGAGAAGAGCTCTATTACAATAATATCCAAGACAAAAGTTCTCATACCCTCGACTCCTACTTATACTAAATATGTCTATCAAAAGAACCGTCTAGAGGAAGATCCTTCTAGAAGCAAAAGCTTCTATTGGGTCTTCTTACATTGGACTTATTCTTCCTTATTGCTAGGACTTATTAATATTGACCTTTATTACATGGAAATATGTTATTGTACCTATGTGAGGGGTTAGGTCCCTAACATGTCCTCCCCCTTAAAAATCGCCTTGTCCTTAAGGCTTCAGATGGGGAAATTGTTGCAGAATGGTAGCTGGTTCCCAAGTGGCATCTGTTGGAGTTGTATCTTTCCACTGGACTAACACTTCCTTGATGGTTCGCTGACGCATATAATGCTAATGTTGGTCCAAAACTACTTGTGGTTGTATCCAAATTGAGCCTTCTTCATCCAACTTGGGAAGGTTGGTTTGAGTTTGCAACTTAGTTCCAATCGGCTTCTTTAAGCAGGAAACATGAAAAACATGATGGAGCCTAGAATGACTGGGAAAAGCTAACTGATAAGACATTTGTCCCACACACTTGAGAACGGTATAAGGACCATAAAATTTGGGCACTGGTTTTTGACAATGGTCAGCCTTGGGGGAATTTTGCTTGTAAGGTTGCAGTGAAAAAAGCACTCGATCTCCTTCTACAAATTGATGTTCAGAATGACCTTGATCTACTTATTGGTTCATGTGATTTTGTTCCATGACCAAATTCTCTTTGAGGGTACGAAGAATAGCCTCTTGAACTGTAAGCGTTTGTTCAACCACCTGGACCTTCGAGACACCTAGAAAATATGAGAGAATTGAAGGTGGATTTTGTCCATATACTGCTTCAAAAGGAGTCATGCGGGTAAGTGTATGATATGAAGTGTTGTACCTCCATTAAGCTAGTGGTAACCATTGAGCCCACTGATTTTTCCTTTCTGATGCAAAACACCTCAAATATGTTTCCAAACACTTGTTGACGATTTTAGTTTGACCATCAGTATGGGAATGATAAGTTGTGATAAGATGCAAATGGGTGCCTTGTAGCTTGAAAATTTCTTTCCAAAATTGATAGTGAAATTTGGGTCGCGATCAGAGACAATAGAATGCGACATGCCATGAAGCTTGAAGACCTGATCCATAAAAAGTTGAGCAACAATGGATGTTGTAAATGGGTGTTGAAGAGCGCAGAAATGAGCATACTTGGAAAGACGATCAACTACCACCATGATGAATGATTTATTACCTGATTTAGGTAAGCCTACAATACAATCCATAGATATATCCCACCAAATAAGAGGTGGAATCAAAAGTGGTTGTAGTGTGCTAGGATATTTGACTATTTCTCCCTTGTTTTATTGACACACATAACATTCAGCCACAAAATTATGAATTTCATGTTTCATACCATCCCAGAAAAAAGAACGTTTGACCCTATCATAGGTTTTGGTAAACTCGGAGTGCCCAACTATGGGTGTAGCATGAAGCTCATAAAGTACTGTGGATTTAAGTTTTGACTGTTTATTTAAATACAAACGACCATTGTATCGAAGCTTATCATTGACTCAAGAGTACAATGGGGAACCTGTAGAATTGGATTGCAATTTTTTGTATCAAATGCAAACTTTTGGGATCGTGTAGCCATTCTTGGCAAATGACTTGGAGCCAATCTGGTACAATGAAGGAGAGAGAAAAAAGGGACCCTTCATCTTCATATTTTCTGGAAAGTGAATCATCAATGACATTGTCTTTTCCTTTCCTTTAAATGATCTCATAATCATATCCAAATAGCTTAGTCACCCATTTTTGTTTCTATTGGGAGGAAAGGCGTTGTTCCATAAAATACTTGAGGCTTTGATGATCTGTCTTAATTTGGAAGCATTGCCCCAATGGATAAGGGCGCCAAATATCCACAGCATGAAGAGTAGCCAACATTTCCTTTCCATAGATTTATTTTCCCAAATTGCACTCAAACAGTTGTTTGCTGGTAAAGGCCAAAGTACGACCCTCTTTCATAAGGACAATGCCAATTCCTTTCCCGGAAGCATCAAATTCCAGGAAAAAGGTCTTTGTGAAATCAGGAAGGTCCAGGAATGGAGTGGTGCACATGGAAAATCCCGAGCAACTACTGGATTCCAAGTGAAATAATTGTTTTTAAGGAGTGTAGTGAGAGGTGCCACAATATTTCGATAATTCTTAACAAACTTGCGATAATAACCTATTAAACCCAGAAATCCACACAAGCTTTTGAGAGTCTTTGGGTGAGGCCAATCTTGCATAGCTTCAATATTTTTAGGATCCACCCTGACGTCAGCCTTGCCAACAAGATGACCCAAGTACTCAACTTCCGAGGCACCAAAAGCATATTTAGATTGTTTGAGGAAAATTTGGTGCTGAGAGAGTAGATGGAGAACTCAATCCACATGAACAATATGGGTTGTCTAGGTTTTACTATAGATGAGGATATCATCGAATAAACTAAGACAAAATTATGGAGAAAAGGACGGTAGACATGATTCATGAGGCTTTGGAAAGTGGAGGGAGCATTACACAAGCCAAAGGGCATGACCAAAAACTCATAGTGGCCCTCATGAATTCTAAATGCAGTTTTAGGAATGTCTGGCTCTTTCATATGGATCTAGTGGTAGCCAGAATGAAGATCAAGTTTAGTAAAGAATTGGGCACCACTCAATTCATCCAAGAGATCATCATTGACATGAATGGGAAATTTGTCTTTAATGGTGAGTTTGTTGAGGGCGCGGAAGTCAGGACACATGTGCCAAGAACCTCTTTTCTTAAGGACCATGACCACAAGTGAGGAGTAGGGGCTTGTACTAGGGAAGATAACACCTGCGTTGAGGAGGTCATGAACAAATTTCTCAATTTCATTTTTTTGGGAAAAGGGGTGATGATAGGGACGGATATTGGGAGGAAGGATTCCTAGGACAAGGGGAATGGAATGATCATGAACACCACGGGAAGGAGGAATTCCCTAGGGAGTGGAAAAAATCGCTTGATGTTTAGACAGGATGGATTGGAGGTCCTGCGACACATAGGTTATCTTAGTTGCTTGTATGGCATGGAGTTGGGAAATAATGCAAGAATGACCTTTTTTGAGAAGATTTTCCATGCGATGGGAACTAATTATCTCCGAGGAACTGGAAACAATGCCTTGGAAATTATATTGTTGGCTGTCTTGGTCGAATTGCATGGTTAATTCCTTAAAATCCATGAGAATGGGACCCAAATTCCTTAGCCATTATGCACCCAACACAATGTCACAATCTCCCATGTCGATAGCAAACATATGTTATTTCAAGTGGTATTAACTAATTTCGAGATGCACATTTTTACAACTCCCTCCACATTTCATGGACCCGCCATTGGCAATCATGATTTGAAAATTATTGACTGCATGGATATAGCAATTAGTTTCTTGGGCAATGTGGCGATGAATAAAATTGTGGTTTATCTGCTATCAACAAGAATGACGACCTTCATATGCTTGATGTAACCAAGATAAATAAAATTGTGGTTTCTTCCGCTATCAACAAGAATGACGACCTTCATATGCTTGATGTAACCAATTATCTTGAGGGTTTGGGGAGCAAAGAAGCTATTTAGATTATTTAGGGAAATGGCTGGTTCTACTTCTGGAGGGTCTAAGGGAGGGGTTATGTTAGTGGGTTCAGGTGACACTGACACAAGGGGAGCCTCAACATCCTCTTCTGAAACATCCTCCGAGATGGCCATAAAAATATTTTGTTCCTTACACTTGTGTCCCAGAAAATATTGTCATCACAATTATAACATAGTCCTTTGAGTTGGAGTTCAACCATTTCAGCCCTGGTCAATTTCTGGATCTTTGGTGGGGTAAAAGGAGGAGTAGAAGTTACTAGTTTAGTGGGAGGAATAAAGGAGGGTTTTCGGTTTCGAGAAGAGACAACCTGTTGTGCTTCTTTACCTATTTTAGTAGTGTCCACTCAACTCTGAGGTTCAGCCATGAGGACATGAGCATGAATCTCATCCTTGAGGCCATTGATAAAACATTCTCATAAAAAATCATCAGACATGCCCTCTTTACAAAAATCCACTCACTCAAAAGAAGATACAAAATCTTCCACTGTGCTATATTGTTTCAACTTTGTCAAATGGCCTAAATGGTTGGTCTCAATGTCAAAGCGTTCATAAAGATCTTCCACAAAGTGTGTCCAAGCCACATACCCTTGGAGGGCATTTTTTCTCCATTGCCACCATTTACAACGTTCTTGATCTAGATGGAGAACACCATACCATAGTTTGGCCAACTCATCCGTAATTCCATACAAAGAGAAACAATGCTACATTTAGTTACCCAACCAGTGGGATCCGATCCATCAAATTTGGTCACATCCACACGTGGAAGGCGTAGGTCATGCTGAAAGTGATGGAGTTGAAAATTCTAGGAATGAGAGGAAGTTTCACCTTTGGTATGCAAAGGTGGGTCAGATAAGGGAAGATCTACAGGGATATGCATATTGGCGCAGATCATCATAGGGACATATTCAAGTTGGGGAGTAATGTCTTGTTTGAGCTCTTTTTTAAGTTCCATGATTGAGGCTGTGATGGAGGAATGCATCTTTTGATTGATGGTGGAAATATTGGCACTGAGTTGCCACACTTCTTGTTGGGTTTATGTGAAATTATAGTGCAAGGTAGTAAAGCGATCTTCCAAGTCTTGGCTATGGGTGTGGGCCAGAATGATGAACGAACATGAAATGGGGAGGGTGGGACCACACAAAAAATGGGTTATGGATGAAATTTATCACAATGATCAGGGCGACAAGTTGAATCCAATGGGGTAAGTCCCAAATAAGGGTGTTGGAAGGGGGTCGGGTTCAGAAGAAAAAAAACAATTTGCTGAAAAATGATAGGTATGACTGCGATAAGGGAGAAGGGATAAATCCAATAGAATGGGTCTCAAATAATGGTGCCAATAAGATACAGACTTTTTTTTTACTCCCACAGAGTTATACTCCGATCTAAAGAATATTGAAGTGATGAAATGCCCAAATGCTTAACAGGAAGAAATGGGTAGTAATTTCACAACTCGAATGCAGGAGACACAGTGGCGCCACAATAGATCTTGTCTATTATGTTTTTATTTCTGTCCCAAGGGTTAGGTATTCAAGGGTTCTACAGACAAGGTTTTTCTCTATGCTATAACTCTCTAATATACGTGCGGGGTCCAACAGTAGTACTCGGTACAATATCTCAGGGCACCAACTAAGGAGGCCAGATTGTTCCCTTAGCCATACTACTCGACTACTTAGGTACTACAGAGTATCTTCTCGAGTGTTTTTCTTGATGGCACTATAGCAGTCAGTCGATCGATCCGTTTATCTATGGAGGGCTTCAGGAGATCTAGGTTGATCTGTATACAGGTTATGTTTGATGCGCTACCACTTGAAGGGGTACCAACAGGGGTTACAAGGGTGGCCAAAAGATGTGCGTTTAAGTAACACTTGTATTTCTTGCATGTATGAATCCCCGACCGCGGGTTTATGTGTGTAATGACATAACTTTGTAGCTTAAAGATGTTGGAATATGTCTCTACCCTGAAAAAAAAAAGTAACCCACAAATTTCTGCCGAGGAAGGTGCTATGATACCACTTGTAATATTCCAGATATGAAAAAATATGCAGAACATAAATAAATAGCTAGAAATGGCAGATGAACAACAATATAATTAGAACAAAACCAGAATAATACCAAAATGATATCAGAATAATACCAGAAAGAGCACTTTAATTACTGAGAGCAATGTTCACTTGCCTCTTCGAGGGGGCAACCTCTAGCAGAGAAGAGCTCTATTACAATAATATCCAAGAAAAAAGTTTGCATACCCTCGACTCCTATTTATACTAAATATGTCTATCAAAAGAACCATCTAGAGGAAGATCCTTCTAGAAGCAGAAGCTTCTATTATGTCTTCTTACATTGGACTTATTATTCCTTATTGCTAGGCCTTATTAATATTGACCTTTATTACATGGAAATATGTTATTCTACCTACGTGAGGGGTTAGGTCCCTAAAAACTACACCATTTCCTTGAGGATAGTAATTAGTAGTATATCTAAGGATAAAAAAATTTCAAGCGCAAATTCAACCAAAAGACTAGAAGAAAAATAAGTATCATTGTCAAAAATAATCACTGAAGGCAACGCAAACCTCGTAATTAGGTGTTGCTGCAAAAATTGAATAACTACCTTTTCATTAATGTGAGTAAGGGGAATGGCTTCCATCCATTAGGTAAAATAATCAATTTCATTTATGATGTGCTTGAGCTTCTTTGGTGAATTTGGATTAATCTATGTTGGGCCTCTAATTTGACGCTATTTTCATTGCTAGTTAATGCCTTTTGACCGCTTAACCCTTTCTTTTCACCTCATCATTCAATCCTTTCACCATGTTTTTCAATGGAAATGTCATTCAGATCTTCCAAAGTAATTATTTTGTTAATACAATCAATTTTCCATTGTTTTTGGTAGATTAAGTGAATTAATAGTGTATTAATGTTAATAAAGTTTTTGCCTAGTTCAGGTCATGTGACTCTTATGAAGTTCTTGCAGCACCGTTATTGTTCCTCATACTTCCACATGTCCAATGGAGAAATGGGAACATAGGTATCATAGTTGGATGCTTCTATATGATTATGTACCCATCAAATCATGCCTAGGTCGCACATGTGAGTCTCAAAGCACTTGGTCAAAGTTATGGTCAAAATTAATAAACAATTCTAGACAATCATATTAGAACGTTATTTCTAGGTAGATGAAGATAGATCTTGAAAAACTAAAACATGGGTTTTTTGTAGAAGAGTCCAAATATTGGTTTACCCAGATTTTCTAATCTTGGTTTACCTATATTTTCCCAAGCCCCCCCTCCACTCTAGGTAGGATGCGTGGAATGGTTTTGCATTTAGACTTGAGGTTGTACTTAGAATGCTTGGGGGGAAGGGACAATATTAGAAGGTGGGGCCTTAGGAGGAGAGGAGGGTTTCACCATGGGAGGGGTAAGGAGGGAATGAGCCTGGGAGCAAGGGATAAGGGGAATGAGGAACAAAGGAATAGTACTAGAGAGATTGAAAATACCCAAAAGTAAATCAGAACATTAGTCAGAGACATGGGCATGGATTGAATTTGGAAAAGAGCCAAACTTAAGAGAATAATCATAAGGATGAGATGGGAGGGTAGGGGGAGAATTGTACTTGCCCAAATAATTTCCATCTCCTACATCAAAAGGAGGGGAAACTTGAACCTCGCGGATGGAGCCATCTTTAGCCTGGTCCAAGGTCATTATTGCTTGAATGGTCATAGGCCTTCACAAACTATGAGAAGAAGTCAATTTTCCAAGGCTGACCTAAGTAGTAGATTTTGAGTTTTTCACCCATACATTTTGCTTTAGAGAATGAAAGCAATCCTTAAAAAGGTGGTGGTATGAGTGACACCTCCGACATATAAAGGGGATGCCCTCATAGTTTAGACACTAGTGGTAAGTGTTCTTTCCCAATTTGATGGACATCGAGTCCGCTAAAATATCGAAGAGATTTAAACCCATGAGTATTAAATCCATACCCATATATATTGAGGATTTATAAGAGGAATTTGCTTCATAAAAAAAACTAGGGAATTACATATTTCTTTGAATACCTCCTCAAACTAGAGAATGAGAAGGAGTTTAGGAAGACGAACCCAAATGGGGGTGATGACCAGTCGTTTAGTGCTTACATCAAAATCAATTACCCACTTCTTGATAAACAATGTTTGTGATCCTAAACTCCAATGGGAGAGAAGGATATTATTTGCGTCTACTGTCAAGCACATGATCGAGGTCATCTATCCTTTATCAAAGGTCATAAATTTTGGATCATAACCAATAACAGGGGTGAAATGATCCTTCATCCAATTTTTCATTTCATAACCTATCATTCTCCTACTAGAAATCCATCGTAGCAGTGAGGCAGTTTCTATAAGGGTAATATCATTGATTTTTATTCCATCACCTAAAACCAGTTTAACCACCTCGACTTTTCTTTTTTCACATTTTTTTTACTGAGACGACGATCTTCCATGGAGTCTAAATTTTGACTTCTATAAGAGTGTGATGGTGTTATATTCTTTGCACAACTACTCATGAGATCAATATCCAAAAACTATCCTATAAAACCCCCTTTGCAAAACCCAACAACTTTTCTTCCTATGCAATGTTGGTCACGATTTACTAAAAACCCGAAGCATGGATGTCCTGAGGCGCATAATGGGAGGAAGGGATTTGGGACTTCCAAGAAGAATTGATGTTTCTTAGGGGAGGGGGGGAATCTAAACCCTAAGTGACCTGGATGGGATTTTGGTTTTCCAAGGGGGGGAGAGCTTGCGGCTACACATGATTTAGGAATGATTGATGGAGCGTGTCGGGAATCATTGAGGGATTTTTTCTCTTCCTTTGAATTGTGACATTGATCTGCAAGCTTGTATGATGCATCACAATTACTCCAGGAATGACCCTAGACCTTTGATGACGCTCATATTTTTCATTCCGAAAAAGTATCATTGGAGAAGTCGACAAGATCTTCCTCCATGCCCATCAAATGCGGAAGGGGCTGACAAGTGTTGAAGATACCCAAAACCAACAATTGGGAGGTCTGCCAGAATTCTAAGTTACTAAAACATTGTCGCATGGTCTGAAGTCAGGTGGGGACAATGATTGAACGCCCTAAGGATACCCTAACGTAGACCTCATCAAGTGACCATATTTTTTCACATTTTATTTTATTCTTATTTTATGTTAATTCATTTATTATTTAATTTTAATTATTTTTTTCCCTAAATCTAAAAGGGGAAGTTTATGGCCAACTAACAAGGGCTGTTGAGGAGACTTTGGGGAAATGTATAAGGGAATACCATAATTAGAGAGGAGGATAAAGTGTTGAAGGAGGTTGAGAGGTTGTGGAATTTTGGAAGGGAAAATTGTTCTTGAACAATGAGAAAGTTGGAGTTATTGCACTAGATTGAGTTATTTGGGACCTATTGCACTAAACTATTGGATGGATGCGTGTCTTATTGCTTACTAGATGGTTAAGATTTGTTGTTCTTGTATATTTGAGTATGGAGGGTTAGGAAACCCAAGGTTTCTTAGAGTTAGGTATCCATACTATTTGTTCCTAGTTGGCTTAGACAATTAAATCCAATTTAGGTAAGGAAAATATGAAGAATTTGGAATACATAGCACAAAATCTAAGGAAGTTGGACTAATAACCCAAAAACTAAATAATTTGGATTACATAAATCAAACAAAGTCTTATGTATTTTTGTTTCCCTCTTGTTAACCATGAATTTTATCTCTTTAAGTTATGAATAAAATGTTTAGTTATTTTCTCAATACAAAATTTAGATTGAATTCTTCATAATTGTATCAATAAATTCAATTTATCTACTTAAAAATTAATTGGTGTAAATGATTTAGGGTCACTACATTAGTGAGTTTATTTTGGGTCTAAATTATGAATTTACATTAGATAAACTAGAAAATTTGACGTTTGAGCTAGTGCTATAAATTATGTATTTCAAAAAGATGAATTGAGTAGAAATAAGATAGATAATTGTAATTAATAACACCCATTAAAGGGTTAGGATTTTTTTGGTTGTCATTGAGAGTTATAAATTATTAATGTGTTACGAATATGATGCAGGAGCATCTCAAGCAAGCCAGCACGGAGACAATGGACAACTGGAAAAGTGCTCAGCACAAATTTTGAAATTACCTTGAAGTTAATGCACCAATCTTAAATGAAATAATTAAGAAGGAGCACACTTGTATAATGTAACTGGATCTTGAGCAATTCTCTCTCGTCCTTAGTAGGTAGAAGGAATTTATAGTAGTTGATGTAGGTAGATAGAATTGAATGTTAGATTAGACAGTTTTAGAGTGCAAGAGGGAAACGGGATATAGACACCCTCATTTGTGTATTGTAACATTATTATGAAGAATGTGAAGAGCATAGAAAAGAAGCAGAGAGTTGTGTGAAAACACCCATGTACAGAAATTTAAATTAATAGAGAAAGCTTTGATTCAAATTCATGGCATCGTGTTTGTTCTCTGTGTATGTATGCTAAATGTTGTGCTCATGGTTATTTCACTCTTTCTGCTGTACATTTTCTTTTATGCTATGTATGAATGATTTCTTGTTGAATGTTTGAAATATGAGAGGAAAGGGAAGAGAAATGAGTTTCAATTATGTCTCTATCTGAGAAAGAGTTCCTGCAAGGAGTGCAGTTGAATTGTCCGGAAGGAGTGCATCGACAAGGTGTTCAGAGGTTTATCTCTGAAAGCTCAGGAGAGATAGATTTTGTTCTCATTTCCACAGAAGTGCAGTTAGGCACCAGAGCCGTGCAAGGAGTGCGTAGGGCTAGTAAAGTCTCAGAGTTTCGAATCTGAGTGAAGCATTTAGAGACTGCTGCTGCAGGTGTGCACAGAGTCGAAGGATTTCAACACTTGGAAGTGTTTGAAAGTCTTCTGCAAGGAGTGTGTGCAAGTATTTTTCTAAAGGACGTCGAGTTGTGGAAAAGCTCAGAAGGATTTGGAACTTTGAGGGAGTCGAAGGAAAGTAAGAGGCCAAGTACCTTGAAAGTTTGAAGGAAGACATAGTGACGTCGAGCCGCAGGAGGACAAGTTCTCAAAGAAAGAGTGGACGGTCCAAATTCTTTGAAGAGAATTCGCGAATTCCTGTAAGCAATTAGATCTCATGAAGGAGCAGGGGAGTTACCGTGAGTGCTTTGAAAAGTTCTAAGCTCAAAATGAGTACAGCCATAGATCCAAGATAGTCAGGAGCTATTGGATCACTCGTGAAGTCACCTATCGGGATTTTGTGAGTGGAAGGGTCGAAAACTTGGTATCAAAGTTCACGAAATCATGAAGCACGAAGCCGTGAAGGATTTATAAGGTTGTCTAGGACCACAGAGGTCAGCAAGGTAGACAGGTGGCACATTATCGACATAGAGGTCAACTACGTCAACCACTTCGGAGTTTCGCAAGTCGAAGTCCCGAACTGGTGAGAAGGCTAGTTGTGGGGCCAACACCGAGAAGCGTGTTAGAGTCTGACACCTCGGGGTTTCAGGATTCGTGGTTAGAGTTGTATGTTATTGTAACTCGTGAATGCAAAAAAGCCGACAAGTTGGAGTGATATCGAAGTCTCGGAGTTTTGGGATTCATGGTCATAGTGAGCAGGAACTCGACCACAAGATTCATGATATCGCGAAGTCTGATCTCCTAAGTGCAAAGGGAGGATCCCATGAGGATTTGTTGTGGGTGCAGAATTTCCAAAAGGAAATTAGATGAACCGTTTTAAAGTTTTTCGGGCCAACGAAAGGAGAGAAGAACAATACTGTGTACGTGGACTTCTTGACCCACGGGTTAGAGGAGGGCTGCGTCAGGTTTGGTATCAGAGCACAGAAAGGTTCTTTGCTTTCTGTAGCAAGGAAAAAGAGAATTCACCATGCCACCGAGAAGAAGGTACAGACAAACACCCAATCCACTAGAGGAGAGGAAAATGTCGAGAAGAAGAGGTACGCAGATGACTGATCCAACCATGGAGAAATAAATGCGTGATTTAAGCGCTAGACTTGAGGAAATGGAGACAGCACAAAGACGCACGGTCAGTGTTGGGGATCATAGTGATTCTGAAAGTGAAATTGAGGCTGAACATGAAGAAAAAGTTGCAATTGAAGATGCAGCAAATGAACATTTGATTAGAGCTATTGCAAGGATGGGTGCAAGAGAGAAAATGGACATTCTAGTTTATGAGGTAAATCTAGATGCAGAGGAGCTTCTAGACTGGATTAGAGCTCTAGACACATACTTTGACTATGAATATGTCGAAGAGGACAAGAAGGTCAAGCATGTTGTCACAAGATTGAAGGGACATGCAGCATTGTGGTGGGATGAACTACAAGATGACAGACACTACAAAGGCAAGTAGAAGATCAAGAGCTGGGACAAAATGATCGCAAAGATGAAGGTGAAATTCATCCCTAGAGATTACAAAATTACTCTGTTCAGGAGAATGCAGAACCTAAGACAGAAGTTGATGACGATGAAAGAATATACTGAAGAATTATACAAGCTGAACATCAGGGAAGGTCATCAGGAAAGCGATGATGAAAAGGTTTCCAGATACATGAATGGCCTGAGATACCACATCCAGGATGAGATGAGCATGGTAACCATATGAACAGTGGAAGATGCTTATCAGATGGCTCTAAAAGTGGAAGAGAATCTGAGCCGAAAACAAGGTCAAAGAGGTAGAGGCAGAAGTCAGCCCAGAGGCAAATCAGTTGCCCAGGATAAATATCAAAAGCCCAAGGAGGACTGGAAGAAACCTCATGCTCTAACTGAGAGAGGTGGAACCTCACAACGAGGGCAGCATACTGAATAGAGAGGAGAGTATGCTGATAATAATATTTTTCCTCATACTAGAGGTAGAGGAAGAGGAAGAGGTGGAGTAATAACATGCTTCACATGTGGAAAGAATGGGCACAAGTCTTACGAGTGTCCAAATAAAAAGAAATAAGGAGGATAAGCTCACATCGTAGAAGCACAGAGGCGATATGTTGAGGAGGAAGATGTTGAAGGCAGAAGATCACTGATGATGCGAAAAGCTCTTTTGACACCAGAGAAGGAGGTGGAGAGTTCAATCCAAAGAACTAGACTTTTTTGGATTGCTTGCAAGACCAAGGACAGGGTATGCAAGGTCATTGTGGATAGTGGTAGCATAGATAATCTCGTTTCTACGAAGATGGTATAAAAGCTCGAGTTGGAGACAATTGATCATCCAAGCCCATACAAAGTTTCGTGGCTACAAAGAGGACATCAGGTAACTGTCACTAAACAATGTTTAGTTGAATTCAAGATATGAGGATATAATGATAAGATACTCTGTGATGTCATTCCCATAGACGTTTGTCATCTATTACTGGGTAGACCATGGCAATATGATAGGAATGTGATTCATGATGGGAGAATGAACACATACACCCTAGAGAAGAATGGGAGGACTCACATGTTGCTTCCAATCAAGGATAAGGAGGTGAAACCAGAAGTAAGTAACACCGTACTTCTCATGAGTAGGAAGGAAATTATTACCGAGGTCAAGAAGAAGGAGGATCCATAGTTCATTGTGGTCAGAAAATCAAAAATTGTTTTGACCAACACAAGGGTAGATGATTTACCAGAAGAAGTTCATGAACTGTTGGAAGAGTTCGCTGACATAGTAGTGGACAAACTACCTCATTCATTGCCACCAATTAGAAGTGTGAGTCATCATATTGATCTCATACCATGAGCCAGTTTTCCAAATAAATCCACGTATAGATTGACGCCGCAAGAGAATGAAGAGGTCAAAAGACAAGTCCAGGATTTGTTGGGAAAAGGATTGGTCAAGGAAAGCTTGAGTCTGTGTGTTGTTTTGACAGTACTCGGTCTGAAGAAATACGGAGGCTGGAGGATGTGTACTGACTCGAGGGTGATCAACAAGATAACCATCAGTTACAGATTTCCATTGCCAAGGATGGATGATTTGATGGATTTCTTGAGTGGAGAAAAATTGTTTTCAAAGATTGATTTGAAAAGTGGTTATCATCAAATCTGCATGAGAGAAGGTGATGAGTGGAAGATAGCATTCAAAATAAACGAAGGAATGTATGAATGTCTTGTTATTCCATTTGGCTTAACAAATGTGTTGAGTACCTTCATGAGGTTGATGAACGAAGTCCTGAGGGAGTTCATAAGAAAATTTGTTATCGTATATTTGGATGACATACTGGTTTTCAGTAAGACAGTGGTGGAGCATCTGAAACATTTGGCTACAATGATGCAGAGGTTACAGCAGGAGAAGTTGTTGATAGACATGAAGAAATCCTCATTCATGAAGACAGAGCTCATCTACTTGGGATTTTTTATTTCTGTAGATTAGTTGAGGATGGATCCAGATAAGGTGGAGGTAATCAAGAATTGGCCATCACCGAAGAATATCTTTGAGGTGAGAAGTTTTCACGAATTGGCTAGTTTCTACCGAAAATTCATCAGGAATTTTAGTGGAATTAGTGCACCAATGATGGACACAGTGAAGAAAAGACACAAGTCTTTTCACTGGACAAAAGAAGCTAAGAAAAGTTTTAATCTTTTGAAGAATAATATTACGGAACAACCAATTCTGGTGTTGTTGGATTTCCAAAAGACATTTCAAGTGAAATGCGATGCAAGTGGATTTGCAATAGGGGTAGTCTTGAGTCAGGAAGACAGGCTGATAGAATACTTCAGCGAGAAACTGAATGAAGCGAAAGTGAAGTACTCCACTTATGATAAGGAGTTTTATGCTATTATTTAGGAATTGAAGAAATGGAGACATTACTTGATCCCGAAAGAGTTTGTCTTAAACAGTGACAATCATGCATTGTAGTTTGTGACTCAACAGGAGAAGTTGAATCAGAGACATGTGAAATGGGTTGAGTATATGCAGAATTTCACTTTTGTGATTAAACATATTTCTGGTACTACTAACAAAGTTGTTGATGCTTTGAGTAGGAAGTGTTTTCTATTGCAGGAGTTCAAAGTCAAAACATTGGGTTTTGATGATCTTAGGGACATGTACAGGGACGATCCATATTTTAAGGAGGCGTATGAAGTAGTTGAGAATCAAATTCTTAGGGATAGAATTCAATGGATAGAATACATGATCCAGGAAGGATTACTATTTAAAGGTAATCAGTTGTGTATTCCAAAATGCTCCATGAGGGAGAATTTGCTAAAGGAGAAACATAGTGGAGGATTGGCAGGACATTTTGGTCACGACAATATGTTACCAAAGTTGAATGAGTCATATTTTTGGCCGGGAATGCGAGAAGACGTCAAGAGGTTTGTGGACAGATGCATAGTTTGCCAGCATTCAAAGGGAAGGAAAGAGAATGCAGGATTTTATCACCCATTGCCCATACCTAAGAGGTCGTGGGATGCAATCAACATGGATTTTATGTTGGGGTTGCCGAGAACACAAAGAGGTTTTGACTCAATATTTGTGGTGGTGGATGGATTTTCCAAGATGGCACACTTCATTCCATGTCAGAAGACCAGTGATGCAACTCACATTGTGAATCTATTTTTCAAAGAAGTCATTTGACTTCATGGCTTACCAAGAAACATAGTTTCAGATCGAGACACTAAGTTCATAGGACACTTTTGGAGGACCTTATGGAAGAAGCTGGGAACTAACTTTTCGTTTAGTTCAGCTTATCATCCTCAGATGGATGGACAGATGGAAGTAGTAAACAGAAGTCTGGGAGACTTACTGAGAAGCTTGGTGACAGAACACCACAGCCAGTGGGACAATATATTACCATAAGCAGAATTTGCTTATAATGACTCAGTTAACTGAAACACAGGGCAGAGTCTGTTCCAGACTGTCTATGGCATGCAACCAAGAGGAATTTCTGAGTTGAGAGATTCAGAAAAGAATGCAACTAGGAGCGCTAGTGTAGAAGATTTTGCAGAGGCGATGAAGGAACTTCATAGCCAAGTGAAGGAGCGATTATAGAATTCAAGGCAGGAATATAAGCGCAGAGGAGATTAGCACAGGAGACAACTTCAGTTTGAGGTTGGTGATTTGATTCTGACACATTTGAGAAAGTAAAGGTTCCTGATAGGAACACATAATAAGTTGAAGACGAAGAAAATTAGACCATGCAGGGTCTTGAAGAAATTTGGGGCGAATGCTTACGAGATTGAATTACTCGATGGGATCGGAATTTCTTCGATATTCAATATCTCAGATTTGTACCCATATAAGGCTAAGGAAGTAGGGACAGGAAATGAACAGCCATTGATCCAGTGGACAAAGAAGATGCCAGTTGCAGATAAGCCGTAGATGGAGCAAATACTAGATAAAAGAGTGAGCAAGAAGACCAGGCAGAAGCAATACTTTAAATATTTGGTCAAGTGGAAAGGCCATCCAGTTGAAGATGCCAACTGGGAGAGAGAAGTGGAGATCTAAAGGCATGGACACACCGTACGTGAGCTCATGCACAGGAGCCCATGAAAATTTTCAAGCAAGGGAGTATGATGCAGGAGCATCTCAAGCGAGCCAGCACGGAGACAACGGACTGCTGGAAAAGTGCCCAGCACAAATTTTGAAATTACCTTGAAGTTAATGGGCCAATATTAAATGAAATAATTAATAAGGAGTGCACTTGTATAATGTAACCAGACCTTGAGAGATTCGCTCTCATCCTTAGTAGGTAGAAGGCATTTATAGTAGTTAATGCAGGTAGATAGAATTGAATGTTAGATTAGACAGTTTTAGAGTGCAAAAGGGAAACAAGATATAGACACCCTCATTTGTGTATTATAACATTATTATGAATAATGTGAAGAGCATAGAGAAGAAGCAGAGAGTTGTGTGAAAACACCCCTGTACAAAAATTTGAATTAATAGAGAAAGCTTTGATTCAAATTCATGGCATTGTGTTTGTTCTCTGTGTATGTATGCTAAATGCTGTGCTCATGGTTATTTCACTCTTTTTGCTGTACATTTGCTTTTATGCTATGTATGAATGATTTCTTGTTGAATGTTTGAAATCTAAGAGGAAAGGGAAGAGAAATGAGTTTCAATTGTTTCTCTATTTGAGAAAGAGTTCCTGCAAGGAGTGCAGTTGAATTTTCCGCAAGGAGTGCATCGACAAGGTGTTCAGAGGTTTGTCTTTCAAAGCTCAGGAGAGATAGATTTTGTTCTCATTTACACAGAAGTGCAGTTAGTCACAGGAGTTGTGTAAGGAGTGCGTAGGCCGAGTAAAGTCTCAGAGTTTCGAATATGAGTGAAGCATTTAGAGACTGTTGCTGCAGGTGTGCGCAGAGTCGAAGTATTTCAACACTTGGAAGTGTTTGAAAGTCTTCCGCAAGGAGTGCGTGCAAGGATTTTTCTAAAGGACGTCGAGTCATGGAAAATATCAGAAGGATTTGGGCCTTCGAGGGAATCGAAGGAAAGAAAGAGGCCAAGTACCTTGAAAGTTTGAAGGAAGACATAGTGACGTCGAGCCACAGGAGGACAAGTTCTTAAAGAAAGAACGGGCAGTCGAAATTCTCTGAAGAGAATTCACGAATTCCCATAAGCCGTCAAATCTCACTAAGGAGTAGGGGAGTTACCGTGAGTGCTTCAAAAATTTCTAAGCTCAAAAGGAGTAGAGTCGTAGATCCAAGACAGTCAGGAGCTGTTGGATCACTCGTGAAGTTGCCTGTCGGGATTTCGTGAGTGGAAGGGTCGAAAACTTGGTATCAAAGTTCACAAAATTGCGAAGTGCGAAGCCATGAAGGATTTATAAGGTTGTGTGGGAGCACAGAGGTCAACAAGGTAGATAGGTGGGAGATTATCGATGTAGATGTCAACTGCGTCGACCACTTCGAAGTTTCGCAAGTCGAAGTCTCGAAATAGTGAGAAGGCTAGTTGTGGGGCCAGCATCGAGAAGCGTGTCGGAGTCTGACACCTCAAGGTTTTGGGATTGGTGGGTAGAGTTGTATGTTATCACAACTCGCGAACGAGTGAAAGCCGACAAGTCAGAGTGATATCAGAGTCTGAGAGTTTCGGGATTCGGGGTCATAGTGAGCAGGCGCTCGACCACAAGATTCATGATATCATGAAGTCCGATCTCCTAAGTGAAAAGGGAGGATCCCACGAGGATTTGTTGTGGGTGCAGAATTTCTGAAAGGAAATTAGAAGAACCGTTTTAGAGTTCTTAGGGCCAGTGAAAGGACAGAAGAATGATTCTGTGTACGTGGACTTCTTGACCCGCGGGTTAGAGGAGGGTTGCGTTAGAATATCTACATAAACACGAAGGAGAGAGATTTGAACCTTACACCTCTTCAACATAAACTTTACCAATTGGTCACAACTTTACCCCCCACCACTAGCAATATTGTGAAAAGTGAGGAGTTAAGGTGCAAAGTTACACAACTTCACTCTACACTTCCTCTTATGGTGGCACAAGTTACACTAACAAGTAACTAATTTACTAGAAACTATGCCCATATTCAAAAAATAATTCATTGGTGTGATTAAAGTAGGTAAATTGTAAATCACACTTTAAAGTATGATCAAGGAAATGATCAACTTCATGTAGTTCATTGTTACGATGGTTTATATGAGGACTTTGGGATCATATAAGGCACTATAAGTCTATTGTTATTCTTTGCAATGATGGTAGTGTGCTACTTGGGAATTTAGATTTGAAGGGGGAAGAAATTCATTTGAATGGACAACAAGATGATAATTTATCATTGCAATGTAACATATAGATCCATACACTATAGGAAACACCATTTTTTGCAAAAGAAATAGTGTTTTATGTCAATTATGGGGTTAACCTAATAATTTTGGACACATAAAAAATAATGTATAAAGTGTTTTTGATCAGCACTGTGTACATGGTTTTCGAAACGTCCAACGTTTCAAGTGGACACTCCACCCATCATCCAGAACAACAAAAGTCTCATGTGTGTAAAACCAATGACAAGCTTTTGTAATTAAAGAATTGGAGTAGAATGCGACCATTGAGAAGGAATTAGTTAAGGAATTAAATATTAAAGTAAAAAATGATCATTAAGATTAAATAAATAACAAGAAATCCTTTGAAATTGATAAAAATATTAATAAGTGGATAAGATAGTTGTTAGGAAAGAAAGAGTATTAAAAATGGAGATGAGTTGGAAATGATGAACTAGTCAAATTAAGGGAAAAAAATTTGTTGGTTGAGTAGTGTACTAGCAACAACCACATTAAGTAAAAAGTGGTTGATATACGTCGATCAACGCTATGAATTAAAAAAAAATGGAAAATGGCGTCAATCGGCGTATATCAACCACTTTTTACTTAATGTGGTTGTTGCTAGTTGACGACCGGCATGCATGGCCACAACCATGAACACATTTCTACATTTTAAATGTAATAATTAAATATTATTTAGTAATTATTAAATTATTATTTAAAATAAAGTTATTAATTTTTGAGTTAGTATTATTTTTAATTAAATAATTTAATAATAATAATAATAATAATAATAAATATATGTAATAATTTTATTAATAAATTATTAAAAAGAATTAAATAATAATCAATTAATAATAAGAATTTAATAATAATCAATTAATAATTATTTATTTATAATTATTAAATAATAACAAATTATTATT
>ML820077.1:50305-77741 GCA_009831015.1 Picea engelmannii | reverse complement strand
CATCCATCCAATAGTTTAGTGCAATAGGTCCCAAATAACTCAATCTAGTGCAATAACTCCAACTTTCTCATTGTTCAAGAACAATTTTCCCTTCCAAAATTCCACAACCTCTCAACCTCCTTCAACACTTTATCCTCCTCTCTAATTATGGTATTCCCTTATACATTTCCCCAAAGTCTCCTCAACAGCCCTTGTTAGTTGGCCATAAACTTCCCCTTTTAGATTTAGGGAAAAAAATAATTAAAATTAAATAATAAATGAATTAACATAAAATAAGAATAAAATAAAATGTGAAAAAATATGGTCACTTGATGAGGTCTACGTTAGGGTATCCTTAGGGCGTTCAATCATTGTCCCCACCTGACTTCAGACCATGCGACAATGTTTTAGTAACTTAGAATTCTGGCAGACCTCCCAATTGTTGGTTTTGGGTATCTTCAACACTTGTCAGCCCCTTCCGCATTTGATGGGCATGGAGGAAGATCTTGTCGACTTCTCCAATGATACTTTTTCGGAATGAAAAATATGAGCGTCATCAAAGGTCTAGGGTCATTCCTGGAGTAATTGTGATGCATCATACAAGCTTGCAGATCAATGTCACAATTCAAAGGAAGAGAAAAAATCCCTCAATGATTCCCGACACGCTCCATCAATCATTCCTAAATCATGTGTAGCCGCAAGCTCTCCCCCCCTTGGAAAACCAAAATCCCATCCAGGTCACTTAGGGTTTAGATTCCCCCCCTCCCCTAAGAAACATCAATTCTTCTTGGAAGTCCCAAATCCCTTCCTCCCATTATGCGCCTCAGGACATCCATGCTTCGGGTTTTTAGTAAATCGTGACCAACATTGCATAGGAAGAAAAGTTGTTGGGTTTTGCAAAGGGGGTTTTATAGGATAGTTTTTGGATATTGATCTCATGAGTAGTTGTGCAAAGAATATAACACCATCACACTCTTATAGAAGTCAAAATTTAGACTCCATGGAAGATCGTCGTCTCAGTAAAAAAAATGTGAAAAAAGAAAAGTCGAGGTGGTTAAACTGGTTTTAGGTGATGGAATAAAAATCAATGATATTACCCTTATAGAAACTGCCTCACTGCTACGATGGATTTCTAGTAGGAGAATGATAGGTTATGAAATGAAAAATTGGATGAAGGATCATTTCACCCCTGTTATTGGTTATGATCCAAAATTTATGACCTTTGATAAAGGATAGATGACCTCGATCATGTGCTTGACAGTAGACGCAAATAATATCCTTCTCTCCCATTGGAGTTTAGGATCACAAACATTGTTTATCAAGAAGTGGGTAATTGATTTTGATGTAAGCACTAAACGACTGGTCATCACCCCCATTTGGGTTCGTCTTCCTAAACTCCTTCTCATTCTCTAGTTTGAGGAGGTATTCAAAGAAATATGTAATTCCCTAGTTTTTTTTATGAAGCAAATTCCTCTTATAAATCCTCAATATATATGGGTATGGATTTAATACTCATGGGTTTAAATCTCTTCGATATTTTAGCGGACTCGATGTCCATCAAATTGGGAAAGAACACTTACCACTAGTGTCTAAACTATGAGGGCATCCCCTTTATATGTCGGAGGTGTCACTCATACCACCACCTTTTTAAGGATTGCTTTCATTCTCTAAAGCAAAATGTATGGGTGAAAAACTCAAAATCTACTACTTAGGTCAGCCTTGGAAAATTGACTTCTTCTCATAGTTTGTGAAGGCCTATGACCATTCAAGCAATAATGACCTTGGACCAGGCTAAAGATGGCTCCATCCGCGAGGTTCAAGTTTCCCCTCCTTTTGATGTAGGAGATGGAAATTATTTGGGCAAGTACAATTCTCCCCCTACCCTCCCATCTCATCCTTATGATTATTCTCTTAAGTTTGGCTCTTTTCCAAATTCAATCCATGCCCATGTCTCTGACTAATGTTCTGATTTACTTTTGGGTATTTTCAATCTCTCTAGTACTATTCCTTTGTTCCTCATTCCCCTTATCCCTTGCTCCCAGGCTCATTCCCTCCTTACCCCTCCCATGGTGAAACCCTCCTCTCCTCCTAAGGCCCCACCTTCTAATATTGTCCCTTCCCCCCAAGCATTCTAAGTACAACCTCAAGTCTAAATGCAAAACCATTCCACGCATCCTACCTAGAGTGGAGGGGGGGCTTGGGAAAATATAGGTAAACCAAGATTAGAAAATCTGGGTAAACCAATATTTGGACTCTTCTACAAAAAACCCATGTTTTAGTTTTTCAAGATCTATCTTCATCTACCTAGAAATAACGTTCTAATATGATTGTCTAGAATTGTTTATTAATTTTGACCATAACTTTGACCAAGTGCTTTGAGACTCACATGTGCGACCTAGGCATGATTTGATGGGTACATAATCATATAGAAGCATCCAACTATGATACCTATGTTCCCATTTCTCCATTGGACATGTGGAAGTATGAGGAACAATAACGGTGCTGCAAGAACTTCATAAGAGTCACATGACCTGAACTAGGCAAAAACTTTATTAACATTAATACACTATTAATTCACTTAATCTACCAAAAACAATGGAAAATTGATTGTATTAACAAAATAATTACTTTGGAAGATCTGAATGACATTTCCATTGAAAAACATGGTGAAAGGATTGAATGATGAGGTGAAAAGAAAGGGTTAAGCGGTCAAAAGGCATTAACTAGCAATGAAAATAGCGTCAAATTAGAGGCCCAACATAGATTAATCCAAATTCACCAAAGAAGCTCAAGCACATCATAAATGAAATTGATTATTTTACCTAATGGATGGAAGCCATTCCCCTTACTCACATTAATGAAAAGGTAGTTATTCAATTTTTGCAGCAACACCTAATTACGAGGTTTGCGTTGCCTTCAGTGATTATTTTTGACAATGATACTTATTTTTCTTCTAGTCTTTTGGTTGAATTTGCGCTTGAAATTTTTTTATCCTTAGATATACTACTAATTACTATCCTCAAGGAAATGGTGTAGTTTTTAGGGACCTAACCCCTCACGTAGGTAGAATAACATATTTCCATGTAATAAAGGTCAATATTAATAAGGCCTAGCAATAAGGAATAATAAGTCCAATGTAAGAAGACATAATAGAAGCTTCTGCTTCTAGAAGGATCTTCCTCTAGATGGTTCTTTTGATAGACATATTTAGTATAAATAGGAGTCGAGGGTATGCAAACTTTTTTCTTGGATATTATTGTAATAGAGCTCTTCTCTGCTAGAGGTTGCCCCCTCGAAGAGGCAAGTGAACATTGCTCTCAGTAATTAAAGTGCTCTTTCTGGTATTATTCTGATATCATTTTGGTATTATTCTGGTTTTGTTCTAATTATATTGTTGTTCATCTGCCATTTCTAGCTATTTATTTATGTTCTGCATATTTTTTCATATCTGGAATATTACAAGTGGTATCATAGCACCTTCCTCGGCAGAAATTTGTGGGTTACTTTTTTTTTTCAGGGTAGAGACATATTCCAACATCTTTAAGCTACAAAGTTATGTCATTACACACATAAACCCGCGGTCGGGGATTCATACATGCAAGAAATACAAGTGTTACTTAAACGCACATCTTTTGGCCACCCTTGTAACCCCTGTTGGTACCCCTTCAAGTGGTAGCGCATCAAACATAACCTGTATACAGATCAACCTAGATCTCCTGAAGCCCTCCATAGATAAACGGATCGATCGACTGACTGCTATAGTGCCATCAAGAAAAACACTCGAGAAGATACTCTGTAGTACCTAAGTAGTCGAGTAGTATGGCTAAGGGAACAATCTGGCCTCCTTAGTTGGTGCCCTGAGATATTGTACCGAGTACTACTGTTGGACCCCGCACGTATATTAGAGAGTTATAGCATAGAGAAAAACCTTGTCTGTAGAACCCTTGAATACCTAACCCTTGGGACAGAAATAAAAACATAATAGACAAGATCTATTGTGGCGCCACTGTGTCTCCTGCATTCGAGTTGTGAAATTACTACCCATTTCTTCCTGTTAAGCATTTGGGCATTTCATCACTTCAATATTCTTTAGATCGGAGTATAACTCTGTGGGAGTAAAAAAAAAGTCTGTATCTTATTGGCACCATTATTTGAGACCCATTCTATTGGATTTATCCCTTCTCCCTTATCGCAGTCATACCTATCATTTTTCAGCAAATTGTTTTTTTTCTTCTGAACCCGACCCCCTTCCAACACCCTTATTTGGGACTTACCCCATTGGATTCAACTTGTCGCCCTGATCATTGTGATAAATTTCATCCATAACCCATTTTTTGTGTGGTCCCACCCTCCCCATTTCATGTTCGTTCATCATTCTGGCCCACACCCATAGCCAAGACTTGGAAGATCGCTTTACTACCTTGCACTATAATTTCACATAAACCCAACAAGAAGTGTGGCAACTCAGTGCCAATATTTCCACCATCAATCAAAAGATGCATTCCTCCATCACAGCCTCAATCATGGAACTTAAAAAAGAGCTCAAACAAGACATTACTCCCCAACTTGAATATGTCCCTATGATGATCTGCGCCAATATGCATATCCCTGTAGATCTTCCCTTATCTGACCCACCTTTGCATACCAAAGGTGAAACTTCCTCTCATTCCTAGAATTTTCAACTCCATCACTTTCAGCATGACCTACGCCTTCCACGTGTGGATGTGACCAAATTTGATGGATCGGATCCCACTGGTTGGGTAACTAAATGTAGCATTGTTTCTCTTTGTATGGAATTACGGATGAGTTGGCCAAACTATGGTATGGTGTTCTCCATCTAGATCAAGAACGTTGTAAATGGTGGCAATGGAGAAAAAATGCCCTCCAAGGGTATGTGGCTTGGACACACTTTGTGGAAGATCTTTATGAACGCTTTGACATTGAGACCAACCATTTAGGCCATTTGACAAAGTTGAAACAATATAGCACAGTGGAAGATTTTGTATCTTCTTTTGAGTGAGTGGATTTTTGTAAAGAGGGCATGTCTGATGATTTTTTATGAGAATGTTTTATCAATGGCCTCAAGGATGAGATTCATGCTCATGTCCTCATGGCTGAACCTCAGAGTTGAGTGGACACTACTAAAATAGGTAAAGAAGCACAACAGGTTGTCTCTTCTCGAAACCGAAAACCCTCCTTTATTCCTCCCACTAAACTAGTAACTTCTACTCCTCCTTTTACCCCACCAAAGATCCAGAAATTGACCAGGGCTGAAATGGTTGAACTCCAACTCAAAGGACTATGTTATAATTGTGATGACAATATTTTCTGGGACACAAGTGTAAGGAACAAAATATTTTTATGGCCATCTCGGAGGATGTTTCAGAAGAGGATGTTGAGGCTCCCCTTGTGTCAGTGTCACCTGAACCCACTAACATAACCCCTCCCTTAGACCCTCCAGAAGTAGAACCAGCCATTTCCCTAAATAATCTAAATAGCTTCTTTGCTCCCCAAACCCTCAAGATAATTGGTTACATCAAGCATATGAAGGTCGTCATTCTTGTTGATAGCGGAAGAAACCACAATTTTATTTATCTTGGTTACATCAAGCATATGAAGGTCGTCATTCTTGTTGATAGCAGATAAACCACAATTTTATTCATCGCCACATTGCCCAAGAAACTAATTGCTATATCCATGCAGTCAATAATTTTCAAATCATGATTGCCAATGGCGGGTCCATGAAATGTGGAGGGAGTTGTAAAAATGTGCATCTCGAAATTAGTTAATACCACTTGAAATAACATATGTTTGCTATCGACATGGGAGATTGTGACATTGTGTTGGGTGCATAATGGCTAAGGAATTTGGGTCCCATTCTCATGGATTTTAAGGAATTAACCATGCAATTCGACCAAGACAGCCAACAATATAATTTCCAAGGCATTGTTTCCAGTTCCTCGGAGATAATTAGTTCCCATCGCATGGAAAATCTTCTCAAAAAAGGTCATTCTTGCATTATTTCCCAACTCCATGCCATACAAGCAACTAAGATAACCTATGTGTCGCAGGACCTCCAATCCATCCTGTCTAAACATCAAGCGATTTTTTCCACTCCCTAGGGAATTCCTCCTTCCCGTGGTGTTCATGATCATTCCATTCCCCTTGTCCTAGGAATCCTTCCTCCCAATATCCGTCCCTATCATCACCCCTTTTCCCAAAAAAATGAAATTGAGAAATTTGTTCATGACCTCCTCAACGCAGGTGTTATCTTCCCTAGTACAAGCCCCTACTCCTCACTTGTGGTCATGGTCCTTAAGAAAAGAGGTTCTTGGCACATGTGTCCTGACTTCCGCGCCCTCAACAAACTCACCATTAAAGACAAATTTCCCATTCATGTCAATGATGATCTCTTGGATGAATTGAGTGGTGCCCAATTCTTTACTAAACTTGATCTTCATTCTGGCTACCACTAGATCCATATGAAAGAGCCAGACATTCCTAAAACTGCATTTAGAATTCATGAGGGCCACTATGAGTTTTTGGTCATGCCCTTTGGCTTGTGTAATGCTCCCTCCACTTTCCAAAGCCTCATGAATCATGTCTACCGTCCTTTTCTCCATAATTTTGTCTTAGTTTATTCGATGATATCCTCATCTATAGTAAAACCTAGACAACCCATATTGTTCATGTGGATTGAGTTCTCCATCTACTCTCTCAGCACCAAATTTTCCTCAAACAATCTAAATATGCTTTTGGTGCCTCGGAAGTTGAGTACTTGGGTCATCTTGTTGGCAAGGCTGACGTCAGGGTGGATCCTAAAAATATTGAAGCTATGCAAGATTGGCCTCACCCAAAGACTCTCAAAAGCTTGTGTGGATTTCTGGGTTTAATAGGTTATTATCGCAAGTTTGTTAAGAATTATCGAAATATTGTGGCACCTCTCACTACACTCCTTAAAAACAATTATTTCACTTGGAATCCAGTAGTTGCTCGGGATTTTCCATGTGCACCACTCCATTCCTGGACCTTCCTGATTTCACAAAGACCTTTTTCCTGGAATTTGATGCTTCCGGGAAAGGAATTGGCATTGTCCTTATGAAAGAGGGTCGTACTTTGGCCTTTACCAGCAAACAACTGTTTGAGTGCAATTTGGGAAAATAAATCTATGGAAAGGAAATGTTGGCTACTCTTCATGCTGTGGATATTTGGCGCCCTTATCCATTGGGGCAATGCTTCCAAATTAAGACAGATCATCAAAGCCTCAAGTATTTTATGGAACAACGCCTTTCCTCCCAATAGAAACAAAAATGGGTGACTAAGCTATTTGGATATGATTATGAGATCATTTAAAGGAAAGGAAAAGACAATGTCATTGATGATTCACTTTCCAGAAAATATGAAGATGAAGGGTCCCTTTTTTCTCTCTCCTTCATTGTACCAGATTGGCTCCAAGTCATTTGCCAAGAATGGCTACACGATCCCAAAAGTTTGCATTTGATACAAAAAATTGCAATCCAATTCTACAGGTTCCCCATTGTACTCTTGAGTCAATGATAAGCTTCGATACAATGGTCGTTTGTATTTAAATAAACAGTCAAAACTTAAATCCACAGTACTTTATGAGCTTCATGCTACACCCATAGTTGGGCACTCCGAGTTTACCAAAACCTATGATAGGGTCAAACGTTCTTTTTTCTGGGATGGTATGAAACATGAAATTCATAATTTTGTGGCTGAATGTTATGTGTGTCAATAAAACAAGGGAGAAATAGTCAAATATCCTAGCACACTACAACCACTTTTGATTCCACCTCTTATTTGGTGGGATATATCTATGGATTGTATTGTAGGCTTACCTAAATCAGGTAATAAATCATTCATCATGGTGGTAGTTGATCGTCTTTCCAAGTATGCTCATTTCTGCGCTCTTCAACACCCATTTACAACATCCATTGTTGCTCAACTTTTTATGGATCAGGTCTTCAAGCTTCATGGCATGTCGCATTCTATTGTCTCTGATCGCGACCCAAATTTCACTATCAATTTTGGAAAGAAATTTTCAAGCTACAAGGCACCCATTTGCATCTTATCACAACTTATCATTCCCATACTGATGGTCAAACTAAAATCGTCAACAAGTGTTTGGAAACATATTTGAGGTGTTTTGCATCAGAAAGGAAAAATCAGTGGGCTCAATGGTTACCACTAGCTTAATGGAGGTACAACACTTCATATCATACACTTACCCGCATGACTCCTTTTGAAGCAGTATATGGACAAAATCCACCTTCAATTCTCTCATATTTTCTAGGTGTCTCGAAGGTCCAGGTGGTTGAACAAACGCTTACAGTTCAAGAGGCTATTCTTCGTACCCTCAAAGAGAATTTGGTCATGGAACAAAATCACATGAACCAATAAGTAGATCAAGGTCATTCTGAACATCAATTTGTAGAAGGAGATCGAGTGCTTTTTTCACTGCAACCTTACAAGCAAAATTCCCCCAAGGCTGACCATTGTCAAAAACCAGTGCCCAAATTTTATGGTCCTTATACCGTTCTCAAGTGTGTGGGACAAATGTCTTATCAGTTAGCTTTTCCCAGTCATTCTAGGCTCCATCATGTTTTTCATGTTTCCTGCTTAAAGAAGCCGATTGGAACTAAGTTGCAAACTCAAACCAACCTTCCCAAGTTGGATGAAGAAGGCTCAATTTGGATACAACCACAAGTAGTTTTGGACCAACATTAGCATTATATGCGTCAGCGAACCATCAAGGAAGTGTTAGTCCAGTGGAAAGATACAACTCCAACAGATGCCACTTGGGAACCAGCTACCATTCTGCAACAATTTCCCCATCTGAAGCCTTAAGGACAAGGCGATTTTTAAGGGGGAGGACATGTTAGGGACCTAACCCCTCACATAGGTACAATAACATATTTCCATGTAATAAAGGTCAATATTAATAAGTCCTAGCAATAAGGAAGAATAAGTCCAATGTAAGAAGACCCAATAGAAGCTTTTGCTTCTAGAAGGATCTTCCTCTAGACGGTTCTTTTGATAGACATATTTAGTATAAGTAGGAGTCGAGGGTATGAGAACTTTTGTCTTGGATATTATTGTAATAGAGCTCTTCTCTGCTGGAGGTTGCCCCCTTGAAGAGGCAAGTAAAAATTGCTCTTAGTAATCAAAGTGTTATTTCTAGTATTATTCTAATATCGTTTAGGTATTATTCTGGTGTTTTTTTGGTTATATTGTTGTTCATATTCCATTTCTAGCTATTTATTTCTGTTGTGCATACTTTTTATATGTAGAATATTATAGTAGTAGAGTCCATAAATAGAAATTTAATTCAAATCTTAAAGAAGACAGTCACTAAAAATCACAAGAACTGGCACAATGCTCTGCATAATGTACTATGGAAGGACATAATGACTCCTAAGGAATCTCTCGATAATTCATTTTCTTTCTTGTTTATGGTTAGGAGGCCATTTTACCAACAAATATCTATCTCCCATCACTACAGTTATCTCAGGTCTCTAGAGGGTAGCCCCTCTCCAATATGTAGCAACTTATTGATACACTTCTATCAGGGATGATTTTAAGGATGGAAATTTGTTTTGAAATGTAGAAACCTTGGCAAATATTACTAATCCTTCATATGCCAACTATAAATGTTTGGGGAATTTTTTGTAAAAATATTCAAATTTCTAAGGATTTTGTATAGTTTATATAAAATTTTGGTGATTTTTAAGGTAAAATATTTATTCCTTTAGAATTTGGGCAAATCATTTTTAGAATAGCAAATCTTTTTTTGGGAAAAACCATGGAAAATTAGCCCATGAGTGAAATTTATCCCCTAAAATGATCCCTTAAGTCTTCTATGCTAGAATAAGAAAGGAAAAGGGATAAACAAAATTTCACTGCTCATCAATAGGTGGTAAAAAGGTGGTTTGACAAACATAAATGTAGGTATAAAAATTTTAATGTTGGGGATCTATTTTAAAAATGGGATAAATTCAATGAACCTAAAGAAAAACATTCTAAGTTTCATAATTTATGGTTGGGCCCTTATCTAGTAGCTAAAAAAATTGGGGTAGGAACGTATCAATTGCAAAACATAAAGGGTAAATTGGATTCCCTCACTGTAAACGACCAAAGCCTAAAAAGAGTTTTTACCTAGTTCCTCAAGGTTATCAATTTTGTCCCATAGAGTTCAAATTTTTCTTTGGTTTTGCTTGTTTTCTTCAATTTTATTTTTGGGTGATGCTTTTTACAATTCATTTTTGTTTTAGTTTATGGTTTTTTTCTATGTGGTGAAATAATGTTGACTCTTAGCTCTTGTTGAGACATGGTGAGACACGTACTCTTAATCTATACCTTGACTATTCAATTCAAAAGTAAGGGGGATTCATTTCAAATAAGATTTGAAATCAGAAGATACTTATAATTATCTATGCATATTATTTGGGGAGGAAACATACTGTCTATCTTATTGTCTGGGAGCTCTAAAGGGGGAAAATGGAAAAGAAAGAGAGTATGGATCATGTCTTACAACAAAAATAATAAGGATTTCACTTTCCCTTAGTGAGAATTCTATGTAAAATACTAAGTACTATTTACATGCTTCAATAAACATATATCATCCTCCTTGGATCATGTTCATGTCCTACAAATGTCCTCACCAAAAGATATCCAACAATGGGTACACATGTGTTCCATAATATCAAAATAAAAGGAAAATGGTGTGGATGGAAACATATTTTAATTGGAAAATGGTGATTTCAAGGAGTCTATGAAAATATCTCCACTGGGGCTATGGAAACTAGTTGGCAACATAGAAAGGTTTGTGATATCGGGGTGACTCCTCTAGGGCTATGGATGCTCACTGGAAACAGAGCAACACCATAAGAATGTTGCAAGTGATTAGAGGTTGGAAACTTTAAATTTCTCCTATTTTGGGTGATATTGTATCTAGTTTTGTCTATGAGGCATGAATCATTGGTTCAAGGTAAAGATGATGGAAGTAAGATAAATCCTCATCGCCATACATGTGTGATTTTTCCCTATATTATATGCATACATATTTATGAATAACTTTTTTTTTTTGTTTGTTTATTGCAGGTCGAGTTTTTCTCCTTAAAATGATATATCAATACTTCTATGGTAAAGTCAGATATCTCTATTTCGTCGAGTGAATTTCCCTTTGTTGATACCTCAACACACCCTTTTAAATATTAGACATTTCAATGGGTACCACTTTATTTTTATCATTTTCTTGTCTTAGTTGAGCTTGTCTGCAGTTTTGTTTTGTTCTATTGTCTCATACTTTCTTATTTGTTTGTGTTTAGAGCTTAAAAAAAAAGGTTTGCCCAAGGAAATATATGCATGCAACTTCCTAGGCTAAGTGAAAAGAGGGTATAGACATAAGAAATTTTGTGAAAATACAAAAAATATCTAAAGCATTTTGAGTGCCCCAATCCTGATAGGCACTTGGTCGACACTAATAGCATATCGGGGGTCGAACAAATATTCGAAGAAATTGGGAAAATACTAAAGGTTTGGGTCGATCGTTGATGAGGTTCAGCCATCAAAGTCAACTAAAATCCTTTGCAAATAAATGGATAAGATTTTAATGTTCACCGACACCGAATGAACCATAGAAGGATAAATGACTCTTAGTCATCCGATGCAAACTCTCGACGAATATCTCTGGTTGGTGATTAAGGTAGGAAACTATCAATTTCAATAACTTGTTAATCCACACTATCCTCTGAATCATGAGTTTCATACATCCATGCCACATACCATGCAGGCTTCCGTATTGACCATGTTTGATTCCACATCACTTGCCACATTAGGGACCACATCATCATTTGTGTTTTGTCACTAACCATGTCACTTGACATGTCTGCTCATGCATCACCAAATGCATAATCAATGTACAAACCTCTCTTACAATTATTTTGATTGGGGGGTTTTGGCTACATGTTTTGGTAAATGGGCACTTTATTTTTTCCTATGTCGATGAGCTCACTGGTCATCGATAGGTTTGATTAACCTTTTTAAGTATCCTGGGAAAATTCTCTTCGTTGATCACCGATGTTCTATCAGCATCGACAAGATCTTGTTTCAAATTATGTATGGGATCATACAAATTCTCGTCCATGATCGATTAACACAAGATCCTGTTGGATCACAACCGATCATTTCACGATTACAATTAATCTTCGTTTTTGAAATTTTAACATAAGCATTGTTTGTTCATGAGTTTCATACTACCACATTACTTTTGTACATGACCACATCATCACACCACGTGTCTGATCCTACCTTGACATGTCACATCTTATACCTCTCTCTGACACCTTAGCTGCAGGTATCCACAATGTCATGGTATGAACCCATGTGTCCTCGCACATCACCATTCAAATACTAACACTGCGAATCGATGATGAAGTTGTTATTTTCATAGATTTTCATTGGGATCGGTAGAAAACATTATTAGAAAACCATATAGAAAGTGTTGATGGACTCAAGTCCTCCATCCATGATTGCATAGAACAATGTGCACCAAAGTAACCAGTTTTTGAACCCACAGATAAAATAAAATACATAAAGTCATATCATCATTCGATGGAAGTATTTGAATTTGAGTGTGGCACGTTAATGAAAACCATTAAACTTAAATATTTTCACAATCCCACTATACTTTTGTGATTAATGGTTATATTTGACTAATAAGAGCTAGAGTAAATTCAATTTGTATCTTTTGCTATCAATTTCTTGAAGAAGAACTTGTGCAGTGAAGAAATTGTGTATTGAAATATTTTTTGTGTGGATTTGTTTTGATAACTTAGGATGCAACATCTTCAGAACTAGTAAGCATCATTATTTGATTTTTCAAATTCTAACCAAATGCCTGTTCATTTTAAATGATTTTTGTGTTATTATGAAAATAAAAATGATGTATCATGGCCTGGTAATTGTTCATTGTGTAGGAAAATTCCACCTTGAAGGAGTGTTGCTCGTCAGTCCCCAAAGACTCCAAAAGGAAAATGAACCCATCTAGGTGAAACATCATCCCCTGGGCTCGCAGAAGGAGTAGAACAAGCACTGAAGGTGGAACTTGTAATTTGAATCCCAATGAACAAGGTTTCTAGCTAGCAACTACTTTATGACGATATATATCAAGTCACCAAAACTAAGGTACTATTTATTCCTGGAACGAGTTGCATAAAAAATTAAAGAATGCAAAGTATCCAAAATGTATGCCCCATAGAGACTAGGATATTGGATTATAGATGACCAGATTTTCACAAATATCATCCATTCTATTTTGCACATGAAATTTGCTAGGTCCTTTGTTCTACCGTGTGTGGAGGCACTAAAATTGATCATAATCCATAGAGATGGTTAAATATTCTCTATTAATGATGAACACGGACAATGCATGGGAATCTTCCTACCGACCTGCTGTGCTAGGCATCAACAGCTTCTTGTAATTTTTTCAATAAAGTAATTTTTAAGCCAAGAAAATGGGACCCCTTCCTTTTGACTTGAAAATCTCTTGACTTACCAAAGAGACTGCTCATTTACTTGACCTACACTAAAGTTTCTCATTTCCCTTCAATGAAATTGCTTTATCTTTCGACCTTCATCTAGTTTTGTTCAGTTTAACACTTAGACATTTTAAAGAAATTTTCTGGGCATACCGGAGTAGCTCTCATTAATTTGGCCAACCCATCGGAGTAGTTCCCATGAACTACTTATATACATTGGAGAATATCCTAATAACTTCCTCGATACATACCCACAAACTTTACCCAAAACTCTCTGATTCCCAAAGACACCGTACATATAACCTCCTCTGAAGTATGTCGATACACAAAAATCGATTACCGATCGAGTTGATAGTAACACCTTCGATACAACCAAAAGAGTTCCCAAAAACTTTATCGATTGAGCTAGAGGATTCCCCTAACCACCTCCAAAACATAAACTGGGTCACTTAAAGACTTCTGATCATATACTCCATTACATACCAGAAGAGTTCCCACCAATGTTGTGGATGTACAAAACCTTGTGATCGGAGGAGTTTCTGCAAACATTGTTGGTATGATCGAAACATTTTTGAGTAAGTCCTCCAATGAACCAAAGCCTTTCCATGATTCCCTCAGGGCATCTCAATTTTTTCACCATGTACATAAAATATCTCTCCCCTCATCTGTTTGATCATTGTTTCTTATCGTTAAGGAGGAAAATAGAATTTTGAGTGAACCAATAATCGAAGTTATCTCGCTTGCGAGAGTATTTCACCCACCATCAAAGAAATTATCCATGTGTTGTCGAAAATTCTAGGTAATCCCTAATACTTATCACATTTCTTTCACTCATGATTTTTGGTTAGGGTTAGGGGTTTTTTCCTTCGACATGTACCAAAAATCCTCCCACCCAGCTCTTCGTGTGTACCTTCAGTTCATCCCTTCCCAAAAAATGCACCTCATCCCACTTTCCATTGGATTAACCATCTTTTACAAACCATCCCATGTATATTCTAACTTATCCACATATCCATGGCCAATGATAAAACCCTATATTTCACCTCTATGATGCCATGAAGCAAACCACATGAAATCAAACCATAGCCCTTTTCTCAAAGGAATTTCCTATTGTGCTACTTCCATCAAGCTTGAACTAAGCTAAATCCAGTTTTTACATCCATATTGGAAGGGTTTCAGTTAAAACTGAGAACATGAATAGTCTTCCCTGGGATTGAAATAAAACCCTAGCCATTCCTCATTCCCGATCCTTCCTCATTTTTTCTCTCTCTCAAAATTTACTTAGTCTGAAAGGTTATCATGATAGTAGGTAATGTTATTTTGTTTTCTTCTGATACTTGTTGGAAGATTTAATATAAACTCCTCCAGTATTTGTGTAACATACCTAGCCACCCACACACTGGGCACACTAACTTCCAGTCCCTTCTCTGGACTAATTCAACCCCTGATCTAACTTTAATTAACAAGGACGCATGAAATATTCACATTCATTGATCATGATTCATGCTAAACATAGAAGAAATTAACCATACAACATGCACAACAATAACCAACAAGCATGCATTTTGTAGATGCGAAAATCATAGATAATTAAATACACAAAATAAATAAATATACACATGTAAATAACCATAATAGAGAGAAATTATCTTTAGTAAAAGAAACCACCGATTGGCTACAGACTAAGGATGTTCCACCCAACTGTAGACATTATTGTTCCAAGTCTCAAGAGAAATTTCACCCCCGGGCCAGGGCTATGAATCCAGAAGGACGGTTCCAGAGTGTCACTCGGCTTCCCAAACCAATCAACACTCAATCTCTCATAGGATTCCCAACACCCACAACAATCCAAGTACCCAGCTCTCTTCTACCCAACCTTCACAACCCAAGAGAATGGAACCTCTCCCTTCTTTTCAATGTAGTCTCTCAAGCTATCCTTCTCCTTCTAGGGCTTCAGTGCAGCTGGTCCAGAATGTAAATGCTCAGAATCTTAGGACTCGCAGTTGTGATAAAAGTTTCCAGAGGACAAAGAATCTCAGACTTGCAATCCTCAAATCATTGCTGGATTACATCAACAGTCTCTACAACCAATAATACTGTGGCTTCTCTTCCACAATTTGTCTTCCTTTCCCAAGCCAAGACACAGATGCAGAAAGATGAGTGGGTGAAAGAATGAATGGAGTGAAATATCCATGAGAGGGGTGAACAATGAGAAATTGAGTGAATGAATGAATGTGTGAGTTTGTGAGTGAGGCAACCTATAGAAAAGAAACAACGAGAATGGGAGTGAGAGAGAGAACGAACCCCCCAACATACCAAGGACAAGTTTATGTAATTCTTGGGAATCAAGAACCTCATGGCATTCCCCAAAGAACCTCACATAACTTATTACTACCATTAAACAAAATGGGTAATTAAAAAAATGAAATAAACACTTAGCACCTCAATCCCCCTCTCTTGTGGAATCATAGCCCCCTATAACTCTATTCCTTGTCCGTCTAGCAACCAATGATGTATTTATTATTAATAATGACCAAAAAATTACATTTCTTAGGCACATTGGCCTTTCTTAATTGTTTTGGTACTCTTTCTTCTCAAAAATTAACAAAATACATTATTTAATATTGGGCTCAAAACCCAGGGTGTTATATCCCCTCCCCCTTATTTTGGCACTGTCCTCAATGCATATACAAAACATGAATCAAAATTCCAAAATTTATTCAAAATATTGTAGGTACTCTACCCACATGGAATATTCATGCTCCCAGGTAGCATCTTCAGGACCGTAACAGGTCCACTAAACTTTTACCATCTCTATAGCTCAATTCCAGAGCATTTTGACTTTTCTATCCAATATTCACATTGGATAGACCTGAAATTATCCCTCTGTCTCTACCTAAATCATATGCCAATCAATAACATGGTTAGGATCATGTATATATTTTTTTAGAAAATAGACATTAAATACATTATGCACATTCGTGGAAGGAGGCAATGCAAGCATGTATGCAACTAACCCTATTTTGTCCAATATCTCAAATGGACCACATAATCTGGTTGTCAACTTTGTACAACTACCCAACTTCAAAGAGATATTCTTGGGCTTCACTTTCAAAAGCACATGCTCCCCCACTTTAAATTATTTAGTTTTCTTATTCTTATCTGCATAAACTTTCTGTCTATCCTGAGTTGCCTTTGAATTCTGCTTAATCTTAACCATCTTGTCTTCCATTTCCTTGATCAAATCTGGCCCAAGTACCACTCTATCTATTGGGTTGTCCCAAATCACAAGAGTATTGCATTTCCTACCAAAGCTTCAAATGGGCTCATTTTCAATGAAGCATGATACCCATTATTATAGGCAAACTCAATCAAGTGCAAGTAATCTTCCCACTTAGATGGCTTATTCATCACATGCATTCTCAACATGTCTTTAATTACTCGGTTGAATATCTTTGTCTACCCATCTGACTGTGGATGGTATGTTGTGTTAAAATTCATATTTGTACCAAAACCTTTAAATAATCCCTACCATCAATTTGAAGTACACTTTGTGTCTCTATCTGAGACAATTGTCCTAGGTATCCCATGCAACCTATCAATCTCTCTCATGCAAATTTATGCAATATTAGTTGTTGTATGAGTTGATTTTACATGAAAAAAATGAGCATCCTTTATCAATTTGTAAACAACTACCATGATTGAATCATGTTGTCTTGATGTCCTGGGCAATTTAGTTATAAAATCAATGGTTATCACTTCTGATTTCCTCTCTGGAATTGGTAATGGTTGTAGCAAACTTGTTGGGTGCCTATGCTCAACCTTCATTTTCTGACATTCCATACATATGGAAATGTAATCAACACCATATTTTTTCATTCCAGGCCAAAAGAATTGGTTTCTTACTGCTTGTTGGAAGCCCTACATATTTTCAAATTTTTTTAAAGCATCAAATAATAATTTATGTAGCTGCCTACCTGGGGTCAGAAAATTATTGTTCTTCACAAGCAGTTCTTAAGACTACGATTGTGATCTTTCGGTTGTCCCTAGTGTTTTCATTTTCATGCTTCATTCGTGATTGAAAGCATGAAAACGAAGCATCAAAACATATGATTGGATTACCACTTTATTTAAAAATTTATGAAAGGTATATGGCTCTACAGTTTTTGTTAATAAAGACTTTGTTTCCTACTATCAAGCTCATCTTCTTTATTGATTCCTCAAATGTGAAGCATGCTTATGGATTGTTATTTGAATCAACAAGGGTCCTTTTAGTTTAAACCTTGATATATTTTTCGTGGCCCTTGGTCATGTGTTCCCTTGTCACTACATTTTGGTTTTTAAATTTTTCCCTATCCTAAACTTTAGAAACCAAACCTACCTTGTTGCGCAATGATAAAGTTTTAATGCACATGGTCGTGGCTTGTACCATGTGAGAGGTGGCAGTTCGACGACAGTAAGCCCATCAATTCAAGATTAGTCTTGGGTTTTGTATGTACTCCTCGCATTCATTTCACAAAATGCCTATCATTTTGTATTAAGTAACTTTTGTTCATACGCTCTAGGTTATTGATGAGTTTTGGGTCTGAAATGTCACTCTAGTCTTCTCCTTCGAAACCCTCCATACTCGTTGTGTTTTATTGACTGTTTGTTGAATTCCCATGGCCCCAATTGTTAGGATCAAACCTAATGGCTCTCAGACCCTGCTACTATGTGATGATGCAAGGGAGGATCTTGAGGGTCAAGGCTAGCTTATTTTTATTGAGAAATTCCAGGGATTCAACCTGTGTACCACTCAAGAATTTTCCTTTTCGTTTGACAAATGCCGAGCAAAGGTGGGAGACATTCAGGTCGAAGACACAGAGGAGTTTTTAGTTCAATCAACAGGTCTTCCTTTGACCGGGTAGAAGTGGTTCAAAAATGCTAAAGTCGAGGAGGTTCCATGGAGTGTTTTCTTCACGTCTCAAAAAATCAATTGTTGTGACAGAAGTATGCCCGTGTCCATGTTGAAAATCCGATGGCATGGACTGCTAGCCATTTTGAAACAATTTGTGACGTGTGAAGGCCGTTTTGGCTTTGTTTTTCTATATCATGTATCTTTTCTTATGAATTTCATTGGGTCTCAATTAAACATGCCATATTACCTGTGGAGAAGCTTATATAAAATGGCAAAGAGGTATAAAAGACAACAATTGGATTCAAGCTTGTTTCACCACAGCCTAATAAAGATACTGTTGGTACATCAATTAAAATCACAAAATGATGACTGGAATGCCTTCCTATCCTGAAATGGCTTTGTTAACTCTGATGCTATAGAGGTTGACAAACTTGTGATAGAGGAAACCATAGTCCCTTAATCTACACAAGCCTGTCTTATAGCCACCCTCAATAAGCCTATATCCGACCCAAAATATGTTGAGCAAATCCATCTTAACGCCTCTATTGAGAATACAAATAGACCTGTGGGGAGGCCATCTAAAGGTGTTATTGATTTAGGTTTTAAAAATAAAATGGCAGGTAGGTTGATCTCGAGGAAATTGCGAAATAAATCAAACCCTCAGGTGACCTCGATGATCGAGATCCATGAGAGATCAGACTCAAAAATCGACAAATTCTTAGCCGAAGAAGACCCTCCTTCCTTCCAAGCAGAACCCCACCAGGATTACAATTTCATGGATAATCTCCCACCTTGATTGAACCACAATCTGGGGTTTCTAGGTATTAAGTTTTATATAAAAATCTAAAGGCAATAGTGAGCACAGTTTGGCACTCAACCATGGGTATTCTCAAACAACTGTCACAGGTTTACAATCTGAAATTTGTTTGTTCTGGATTGACAAGTATTACACAGAAATAGCTATTTTAAAATCATATATCAAAAACCTCACCGATCTGGTCGACCCTCTAATAAAGGAAAATCGTAGGCTCAAGTCCAGTGTTCATAGACAAGGAAAATGTCCGAAAACAACAAGGAACATCATACTAAAAAATGTCGAAAGTATCACAACAGTGATCAATTCTGAGATCATGTTAATCGATTTGATTTTCCAGTTAGAGGTAAAGATTTCTTTTGTCTTAAAATAGTGTTAACCTCTTGTTCATAAAATAAATTAGATTTTGTTGATAAAATAAGGCTAGCTATAGAATCAACAGATTATGTAGCGAGTCTATTCTTATTCAAAATTTGGAAAATATTGGTTAAATGTATATCTGAATTTCATTTATTTCATCTTTTTCTTTCAGGATATTTGGGAGTTTATGGTGACTAAATGATCTGGAGATTTTTTAGCTTATTAGCCATATCCATGGCTCATTTTTGTGTAAACAAGAATAAACTCTTTTTCGTTTTTAAAGATTAAGTGTGATTTTGGGTGGTTATATTCCCCCTATTTTTGTAATCAGTAGATGATTGTAGAGATTTAATCTTATCTTATAAGATAAGACAATTGACTTTTTTGAACCCTTTATAAACTCATATTTTTTTGTAATAAGAGGATCTTGGCTTGGGGCTGAAATATGGACAATTAATGCATAGACTTGAATGAAACAGAGATACATATTACAACTTTAGCATCTTCTGTATGATGTCTTAGTTTAAGTTATGTTTATCTTGACATGATAATAGGTGGTGATAGCTTTTGTCTTCATGCTTTATTATGATTTGGGATAATTTATGAACAAATACCGTCCATATGTCATGCTTTAGATATTATATAGGGTGATCATCTATTCAACTCAAATTATGAGATTTGTCTTTAATTTTCTGTTGAACGTTTAAATGCAAAGTTCTTACAATAAGATTTATCTCACTTAATTGCTTGTAAATCATAAGATCACCTACGACTATCTGTATCATACGTTATGTTATTAAAACTCAGTTTCCAACATATTGTTTCGCATTTATTCAGCACAATCTTAAGGTTCATTGCAGGTTTACTTCTCGGACAAAGTGGCTAGATATTCTCTATTATACAGACATTGGATGCATTAATAGGTTAGTTCTTTTCTTTTGTTGTTAGTTTGTCTTTGAAACTCTAATATATGGTCTAGCTTTTACCGACCACATACTCCTATTTCATTGTATCTTTTTCAGTTTAAACTTAGATTAATAAAGAAACAACAAAAAGGTAGTTTATGTTCTTTTTTTATCTTCTTTTGTCAAAGCAGTCGTCTTCACATAGATTTTCGTGAGTTTAGATTAAAACTCGCAACTTGTATATCATGCATATAAATAACATCAGTAGATATGTTGTTTAAATATCATCTACAATAGTTATATATATACATGTACATATATATATAGTGTTTAGTAATTAGTTAGTTATTTGATTTCTTTAATTTCTTTAATTTGTTTCTTCTAGGACTTTTAGATTGGCTAATGGAGCCATTAAACTTGTCAGAGCGAGTCATACCAAACAGCTTGGGTTATTTAGACAACCCCAGACCGAACTCGTTCTCCCAATTAACGAACGACCATTTTCGCCTGTCAACACTGCTGCAATCATTTTCTGGTAACTAGGATGTCCGACATATGGAGCATTATTCATTTCTTTTAATACCAAATTCCTAAGTTCTCCAAAACTAGGAACACAAATTCTATTTTTATGCATAAGTAATCCATCTTCCTTCATCTCATACTCTTTCATTTTCTATTGTACATCTCTTTGTTGTAATTTTTCCTTTACCTGTAAGTAATGTTGATTTGTAACAACAATGTCTAAATCTTTTCTCTTCAATTCTGACTGATGCATACTAACAACTATAGAGTGCACGAGATGTACTCTTATACTAAGTGCATCACCAAAATTATTTTCTTTTCCTTTGATATGCTTGATATCAAAGTCATGTTCACTTAAAAATTCTAGCCATCTTGTTTTCCTGGAATTCAAAGTTGGTTGTTCAAAAATATACTTCAGACCACTGTGGTTTGTTCTTAATTCATATATCTTTCCCATGAGATAATGCCTCCACATCTTCAATGCATGAACAATAGTAGCAAGCTCCAAGTCATGTGTGGCATAGTTCCTCTCATGTTTCTTAAGATTTTTGGAATCATAACCAATGACATGTCCATTTTGAGTAAGGAATCCACCAATCCCTTCCTTACATGCATTTGTGCATACCACAAAACTTTTATTTGGGTCAACAATATTTAACACAAGTGCACTAGTGAGTAATTCCTTCAACAAATTAAGGTTCTCTTCACATTCATATTTCCATTCAAATTTAATTCCCTTCTTTTGGAAAGAAGTGATGGGATGAGCAATCTTAGAGAACCCTACTATGAATTTTCTGTAGTAACCATCTAACCCCATAAAATATATGACTTCTGAAAAATTCTTGGGTGTTGGCCATCCTCTAATGGCTTTAATCTTCTCTAGATCCATTGCTATGCCTTGTTTTGAAATAATGTGTCCCAAGAAATGGATCTATTCTTGGTAAAAATAACACTTACTCATCTTGGCATACAACTGACATTCTCTCAGCACTTGCAATACCAGTCCTAGGTGGTGTTCATGTTCCTCTTCAAACTTGGAATAAACAAGTATGTCATCTAGGAATACTATGACAAACTTGTCCAAATAATTTTTGAATATGCCATTCATTAAGCACATAAAGACAACTGGTGCATTGGTCAGTCCAAATAGAACCACTACAAATTCATAATGCCCATACCTGGTTCTAAAAGCTGTCTTATGGATGCCTTCTTCCTTGATTCTTACCTGATGGTATCCTGATCTCAAGTCTATCTTTGAAAATATATTTGCTTCTCTTAGTTGATCAAATATGTCATCAATTCTTGGTAGAGGGTACTTCTTCTTTATAGTGGATTTATTCAACTGTCGAAAGTAAATACACAGACTCAAGGTCCCATCTTTATTTTTGACAAAGAGTATTGGTGCTCCCCAAGGTGAAACACTTGGGCATATGTATCCTTTCTTCAACAATTCCTCCAACTGCATTTGTATTTATTTTAAATCTGATGTACTCATTCAATAAGGTGATTTTGATATCGGGGCACCTCCTGGCATTAAATCAATGGAGAAATCTATCTCCCTTTTTGGTGGAAACCCTGGTATTTTTTGGAATGCATCTTCAAATTCTTGTAGTACTGAGAAATCTTCAAGGCTTGGCCCCTTTGTCTTTTCTAGATTCTCCACACGAGTTGCATACAATTGACATCCTTTTCTAAAACATCTCTTCAGCTGTAAAGATGAAATATATCTTATAGAGATGGGCCTTGGAAATCCTTTCACAATGTTATGTTTCCCATCTCCATAAAGACATGTAAATGTCTTGCTATGACAATCTAGGACAACATGATTCTTTCCCAACCAATCCATTCCAATTAGAATATCATAAGACCCCAATGGTATGATATTTAGATCAACACTAGTATTCACACCATTAAGACTTATGGAACAAATTCTGACCAAATCATGGATTCTCCTTTTGGTTCCAGTGGCTAGCTGAGCCAAACTTGATTTTCCAAGATTAATTTTCTCCAAATGTAATCTATCCACTATTTTAGGATCAATGTAACAATGAATTTCTCCCGAATCAATTAAAATAGAAACATGTTGATTTATGATCTTACCTTCCACCTCGATCATTTTGGATTGGTATTCTGCTTGTCGATCATCTAAGGCTGCATAAATTATTCCCATGTATTCGATTGTTGTAGCCTCTTGGATGTTTTGAATGGTCTTCACTCTATCATTTCTTTGTGGGAAATACTTGTATAGGTGATCCTCTTTGCATCCCCGACATTGGATTGGTGGTCTTCCCCTTTTTCCCAAGGAGTCTTCTTTCTTGGATTCATCTTTGGCATACTGATCTTGATGGTTTTTATTAGGCTCATTTCTATTGAAAGGAGGTTTGAATACCTTCCTCCTCTGATCAAACGTCTCCTTCTTCTTATCCTTCCCATACTTCTGCATGAATTCTCTGACCTGGCCTTGCTCATACATGTACTTAGCCTTCCTAATGGCCTCATTCAAGGTATTGGGCTCATCATACCGAATCTTTTATTTACAAAAGGATGGTATCCCACTAAAAAACCTATGTACTTTCACCTTCTCATCATTTACGAACCTGGCATACTTTAACAACCCCAATAACTTCTTCTCATATTCTTCCATAGTCATGCTTCCCAACCTGAGTTCAAAGTACTCCTACATTTTCTTGTCATAGAAATGCTTCAAGAGGTACTCCTTCTGGAAATAATTCTTGAATTTCTTCCAAGTGATCCTATTCTCATTAATATGTTCAAATTTCATCAGTTGATCCCACCACATAACAACTTTCCCATGTAAATGGTAAGTGGAAATTATAGCTTCTAGGTTTGATGAATAGTTATGCAATTGGAAATATCTCTTGAGTCCAAGAAACCATACTTCAACATCATCTTCCCTTTCTCTTTCACCATCAAAGGATGGTGGCCTAATCTTCCTCAACTCTCCTTGCAAACTGTCCAATTCATGCCTTCTTCTTTGGTGCCTAACGGAAGACAACTATGGACTACTTATAGCATCTTCATATGTGTAAGACCTTCTTGATGAGTAAGGAGAGTGATATATATGAGATCTTCTAGCACTCCTGGAATAACTGGTTCTTCCACGATCATCTCTTCTTTCATGATACCTTCCTTCTTCCTCTTGCTTTCATTCATTATTTGCTTGTCTCTTCAACTGATTTAAGCTCTGTAGCACTTGGGCATTTATCTCAATTTTCTCTCTCATCATCCTCTCATTCTCTACCTTGTAGCTCTACACTTCTATTTTTAGGCTTCTCACTGTTTCTATCAATGTTTCTGGCTCCCCTCGACCCTTGTGTCCATTGGATTCTGTCTTTGCATTACCAAATATGATATTCTAACCTTCAACCTCTTTATCATGGTTGGAGGCTCCCTCACCTTCTTCCATTTCTCTAATATGCATTCTGAGTTGATATGTTTAAACCCCTTAACTATACAAAATGTCAAAGTGGATATTTTTTCAGAGTTAGGCATATGATGAACAAAATTTTACAAACAATGTTACAGGTCCTTTAAATTAATGAAGAATATATATATATCATATAACACTTGCATGTTATCCTTAGGCCGATACAGAATTCAATTCTGCATAGGCACTTCCTTCAAAACCCTTCCCCAAGTGACCATAGCTCGAAACTGTGGGCTTAGCCCCTCCTTATCTCTTTTCTATCTTTGAAAACAACAATTCAGCCACTAGCCCCCTTTTACTTCAACGGAAGTGTCATAGGACCAAGGGCCATGACCAAGCACTCAACAGGAGGTGCTTGTTTGGAGCTTTGGGACATTGGCGCTTTGGTTCTTTGGGCTTCGAGGGTTTCACCTTTATCACACTTCATATTTCCCGAATGTCAAATTTTCGAAGTTCAATGGAACTTCATGCTTCAGAGGTTCTGACAACTACATACTCCCTTATCCCCGGGAGATGAATCTCCGAACTTACGGAGTCACATCAACAACTACGCACCAAGGGTAATACGTGGACAAATTATGGAGATGGCATGTGGCCCACTCTATTGGTGACATGTGTCAACTCATAATTGACACAAAAGGTTTGTGAATATCATGAAACAAGATGACACATGGCATGCATGAGGTGGGTCCACATCGCCCTCAGTGACGTCAGTATGTCACATCACTCCGACGTTCTGTGACTTCGACTACTTCAGGATTTGGAAGTTTCTTCTACCATCCACCTCAAAACTCTCGAACGATGAACTAGAGGACTCCCGCTCTGTCGCTCTCCAAAGCTTCAGGACTTCGGGCTTTGGGAGACTTCACCACATAAAATTACAAATCTCTCGAATTGACGAACTTCTGAACTGTGCTTCTCTGAAGTTTTGAGGCTACGGGATTCTGAGGAATTTTTAACTCCATTCAACAATTCCTTCGAACACATAACTTTCAAACAATCGCTAATCTACATACATGTGTCCCCTAAGCACGAATGATCTAGATTGACTCTAGACTTTGGTACTTCGAAGAAAACTTCTCCAAGTGACATAAGGACTAAAACTCTCGAATGTCAAATACTTGATAATTTGTAGACACGTGTCCCAGACAATGAACGGTCATGATTTTCTCTGGAGTTCACGACTTCGGGATATTTTCTTCCCACTAGCTTAAGCACTAGCTTCTCCCGAAGTGTCAAACCTCCAAACTATCATGAGATCTATGATTTGTTGGTTGTGGAGCCTGATTATCTTCCCGATTCAAAGGTCCTTGCTTTCATCCATGTTTATACCCCATGAAGTATTTACACCCTAGAAGTATGTACAGTCTTCCACATGGGGGAGTGCAGAGGGGGGGTATCCCCTCTGCAGGGTCCGGGGGGGCTATCCTCCTGACTGGGGGCAAGTGAGCCCCCAGCGGGGGTTCGGGGGCGAAGCCCCCGAAGTAAAAATTGCCTTATAAAAGTATATTGTAATTTCATTGTAAATGTGGACCATTCATTATAAGGTCGTAGATCTAACGATAGAGACTATGTTAGGGTTTTTTGACCTATAAGGCAACCCTCTTTTATGAGGGAAATGTATTGCGGCTATGGTTGATGGTGAATATTGTATTCTGAGAGAGGAGACTATGAGAGAAAGAAGAGGAAGTTACAACGGGTTTTGTTGTAGGTTGTCTCCCTTCATTTGTTGGATAATAATAAAGGAAGGACCTGGCAATTTCTCTGGTGGACGTAGCCCACACTGGGTGAACCACGTAAATCTGTGTCTCTCTTGTATAGTGTGTCTTCTATGTTTTTTTTCTGCATTTGTTTTATTTTATTGCTCCGCAGTCCTATTTTTCTAACAACTGGTAACAAAGCATAAGGTAACTCACAGGAAACGAGGGTTCCTGGTTCGAGTGGGAGCAATGTCGGAAGATGGAAAGTTTAGGGTCGAGAAATTTAGTGGCCAAAACTACCATTTATGGAAGATGCATATGGAAGACTATTTATATCAGAAGGATATATTCCTACCATTGAGCAGAGTAGCAAAGAAGTCGACGGCCATGAAGGACGAAGAATGGGAGATTCTTGATAGAAAGGCTCTAGGAATGATAAGGCTGAGCCTGGCAGCATCGATGGCTTTCAATATTTCGAAAGAAAAGACAATGAAGGGTTTGATGGATGTGTTGGCCAAATTATATGAAAAACCATCAGTGTCGAATAAGGTATTTCTAATGAAGAGATTATTTAATATGAAGATGTCAGAAGGTGGGTCTATTGCAGATCATTTAAATGAATTTAATACAGTTACTAATCAACTAAGTTCTGTAAAAGTGGACTTTGATGATGAGGTTAGGGCTCTTCTAATCTTGTGCTCATTTCCAGAAAGATGGAATGGCTTGGTCATGGCTATAAGTAACTCTGTCTCTGGTTCAAATACTTTAAACTTTGATGATGTTGTTGGTGTTATCCTTAGTGAGGAAATGCGACAGAAAAGCACAAGTGAGACATCAGGAAATGTGTTGAACATGGAGAACAAGGGAAGACAAAAGGATAGAGGAAAGGGCTTAGGAAACCACGAAAATTCTAGGAAGGACAGAGCCAAATCCAGACTTGGAAAGATAGAGTGCTAGAATTATGGGAAGAAAGGACATCTGAAGAAAGACTGCAGAGCTCCAAAGAAACAAAGAGATGGACAAGAGGAGAGAAATTAGGAAGAAAATGTAACAGGTGATGTGTTACAATATGCTTTGATTCTTTATGTAGATAATGTTTATGAGTCTTGGGTAGTAGATTCAGGAGCTTCATTTCATGCCACACCCCATAGGAAACATTTTCTAGATTATGTTCAAGGTGATTTTGCACAGGTTCATTTGGGTGATAATAAACCATGCAAAATTGTTGGAATGGGAAAGGTAAAAATAAAGC
>ML820077.1:4896-45341 GCA_009831015.1 Picea engelmannii | reverse complement strand
AACTCACGTAACTGATTCCCCCCATTAAACAAAATGGGTAATCAAAAAAATGAAATCAACACTTAGCCCATCAAGCCCCCTCTCTTGTGGAATCATATCCCCCTATAACTCTAGTCCTTGTCCGTCTAGCAGGAAACAATGTATTTATTAATAATAATGATCAAAACATTACATTTCTTAGAAAAAGTGGCCTCTTTTAATTGTTTGGGCACTCTGGCCTCTCGACAATTAACAAAATACATTATTTAATATGGGGCTCAAAACCTGGGGTGTTACAATTTGTCTCCAATCCATTGGCATAGTTAGTAAAAACAACTATGGATTATCAAAAGGATTAACACTAATTCCAACAATATATATTGGTGAGATTCATACAAACTCCACCGATACGAGGCCTTATTCATTGGAGACCTTCGTAATATCTTCTCTAGCGTATACCACTGAAGTTGATATTATTAGCCATGATATGCTTTGAAGAGTGTGTTAACTATACCCCCGACATAAATCGATGAACTTTCCATGAACTCCTTTGATCCATCGATGAACTTTCCATGAATTACTTCGATCCCACCAATGCACTTGGTAATATCTGCTCCGATCTACACCAATGAAGTTCTCACCATCTGCTCGAGTGCATATTGGAGAACTTGGTCATCTTTGACTCCAATTTCACCTCATTCATTGGATGAGTTAACAATGACTTTGTCGATTCATTTTCACTGGTTCACCTAAGCTAATTCATACTTCCTTGGATTCTCATCATGTCTCGAATCATCCTCTCTTCCTCAGACATTGATTTCCCTCCTAACATTGACTCGAGTGATTCCTTACGTACCAAATTAGGTTTTCATTTTTGGATGTATCTTAGAACTCTTTTTAATGCTAAAAATACTTAATGATTCACATGGTTGATGAACTAATGTCTTATGTTTGTTGTCATGACATATTTCATTGCTGGTTTGATGCACTAATAATGACTATGTGTGCCATAGATTTAGATAGTCACCTTGAAATAAAACAACTAGCATAATACCCTGGAAAAAATCTTCCGGAAGTGGAAGTTGACAAGAAGAAGAACCTAACACCCTGGGGGTTGTATATGATGATACTACAACATTCCTAGATAAACGAGGAACTTCACTCAAATGAGTTGAAGTTTTTTAGATGTTCAAAAGGTAGGATCAGAGGCCCAAGATCAGATGAGATCAAAATATTCAAAACTATTATGCTTCTATTATAATTTTCCCTTGTGCAAACACGATCTCATGGATCCTCAAGCACATGGTCCTAGACAACCAATACACACTTAATTTTATGCGGAAACCCATAGTGTCATTCTAAGCAACTGACATAGCCAAGTATTACCATTAAGAAAAGGGAACCGAGTCACTAAATGAGGAAATCATCAACATGTTCCCACACAAGGAAAAGGACCTATTCAAAATATGGTACAAGCCAGATAAATATTTCAAGATCAAGCTATCTAGAGAGTATCAAAACACTATGCTAAGAACACCATATCAATACATCGTGGTGATGATTTGCAGGTGTATGGGGAGAAATATGCTTCAATATTTACTCTATCCCTAATGCTCATAATCTATTACTGTGCTGATGAGGGATCACCATTTGATTGGGTAATATCCTATCAACAAGCTTAGCATAACCCATCACAGTCGTCAAGGAGACTGCTCCTAACCAATTCCTAATATTTCACATGCCTTATTATTTATTGGATATTATGTGCATGCCCCATCTATATCCCAAGATGGGTTGGACCTTGCAACCAACTGACCCGTTTGTACATATCTACTACAAGGTGCTATGGGAGCACAAATACAAAATGAAGTATCACACAATTTGTGATAACTTCTTGGAACCTCTCTACGAGATCATCTTCATCTCACTAGCCCTATGTATGATCGATAAAGAATTGGCTATAATATGGAATATTGGATACTAATGCCTCATGGAGCACAAAACCTACATAAGGATATATAGGGCTACCAAAGATCCCCATTTTCTTGGAAAATGTGTGTTGGACAAATTAGTATTTTAGGAGTTCACATACCAAACTGTGATCCATGGAGTCGGGTTGGCACTATGTCATGATAAGAAGGATATTTTTCCCCTACTTTCATTATGGGACATATCATACTCATTTGGGAACATCAAACATGTTCAAAGTGAAGTAGATATGCTATTATCGTATCACTTCAGAGAATAAAGGTTCTGGAGACACGATCCCAAGAAAGTGGTCAAGGATTATTGTGGCCAAATCAGACATATTTGGGAATGCACTTGGCTACTTGAGGGGAGGAATAAGTCCACTGTGGAGCTCAAAATTATGATGAATTCATTACCAAGAGGAAGGAAAAACCTATAGGAAGGATCCTTGATGATGAGAATGTCTGTGAAGAAGCACAAAGAAGGGACAAAGAAGAGGAAACAACAAAATCATCTGCTAAAACAACAACCACACATTTTGGATTAGCAGAAGAGGAGAAATAGTGGTCCATAAGAAGAGAAGATAAAAGGAAACGATTCATAAAAATAAAAATGACACTGCTGAAAAGAAAATAAATATTGAAGAATATGTTAACTCTCTGTAAATTTCCTAGAGGTTGTTAGAAAAGATGAAATCTACGAAGGTAAATTTATCCAACCACTTTGAAGCTGGGATCTAGCCCTACCAGCTTCAGAGAGGGATCTCTTTGTATGATTTAGATATGTTTCAAATTTTAAATATTAGGCTAGGTAAATAGAATATGTTGTTTCGTTTGTTGTCGTTTTCATTGGGTTGGCTGAGAGAGATTTACACTTCCATTGGGCTATGGGGTCTGTATTATGAAATAAAATATAAACCAGAAAATGAAGAAACCTTTCACAGGGCGAGATAATGTAATTGTTGGATTCTTTTAGTAGAAAAAATGAGGAATAGCAGAAAAAGGCGAGAATTTCAATTACAACAAAGAAGCAGTTAAGAATTCCTTTATCATAAAATCAGAAGATGCAACACTGAAATATTTTAAAGTCAGAAACAAGGTATACAAAGATAAATCCTGCAATGTTCGTTACTTTCAAAGATTGGATTTAGAAAATAGTGCGATAACTAAGTGAGAATAACATATAACTTAGAAAGGAAAACATCACCAATGAGTACACGCAAGAATCCTGTGGAAATGCCTCTTTGTATTAATGGAAGATCTCTTCAAAAATATTACAATCTGGAAGCTTTCAGGGCGTAAAGATTAACCCTCAATACTTTGAAAAGTGAAGTATTTATAACCAAAATTACAAACGATCCTGTCATTAAAGATCAGGACATGGTAAATCTATTTTTAGCTTAAATAACTTAACAAACTACAAAAATCTAGGAAACGGTTTCATGATGTGTCATAGTTTCATGTTGTTTTCTGGGTGAACCGTTGGTGAGGCCTCTGCATGAACTCTTTTTACTAGATAGTTGTCTGGGCTAGGACAACTCATCGACTACTCGATTAGATTGAAAATCTCTTCCCATCGAAGATGACTGGGAACGCTGACTTTGAGTAACCTTCGGTAGACTTCATCCATCTCTATGTACTTGGAAAAAGTTGGCTTGATGATGAAGATGTACTGGATCTGATGTTGTATGCTGATGTCCAACTGTAGACCATCTAGGAATGACTTGCCATTGATACTGCCTTGAATTCCTAAAAATTTCGAACTATCCTTAGCCACAGCGGCTAGTCTCTTTTTGTAGTCGGGGAACGTCATCAATTTGTCATTTATCACCTTGAAACCAGGAAGACCCTTCTTCTATAGAGCCTCAATATTGCTAAAAAACCTTTGCACCCCTAGGTCCATATCATGAACCTTTTATTCTATCTGTAGCATCAATCCTCTCTTGGTCAGGACCCTCTTGACCTCAAGGATGGTCTCTATTCTATCCTCAATTCTCATATCTTCCAGCTCCTCTCTGGTTTTAGAATTTAAGAATTTGATGATTTCATTGGCTTCGGTGGGCATCTCTCCCCGTTCTTCTCTAATATTATTGATGGCTTGCTTACTTCTTTGCACCAATTCATTTTTCTCAAACATAATTTGTATCATTGGCCATATTTCGTTCATAGACTTGGTGATGTCTGTCCAAACACTTTCTTTGACTTCGACCATTGTTTTGTCTGCCACTGTTTGTTTCTGAAGCTATTGTAACTCTTGTTTGAGTTGGTTTGACACTTGTCTTTCCTTGGAGTAGCTGGTTTGGTAAGAAGATTTGAGTTCCTGGAGGTTCTCAATCTCCTTTTTGAGCCTGCTAATCTCTGTTTCCTGCATATTCATCTCTTCCATAGATTTAGCCAATTCAATAGTCTTTTCCAAAGACGTCAGTGGATTTTTTGATGGAATTTTTTCTAGTGACACTGTGCTCACTCCTCGGAGTGGAACTGCACTTAATGGAATGACTTCCATGGGTTTTGAATTCTCTTTCTCTTTCATTAGTTTCTCCAGTTCATCTTCCAATTCCTTCAATTGTGCATTCTACTCCATGATCAACTTAAGCATCTCATCTTTTCCTCCTTCTGTCTTCACTATTTCCTTTGCCTGAGATTCTACTGTTGGTGGTAGCTTTGATTGTTTCCTGATAGATTCTATGCCGACATTTTTCTTCTTGATCATCTCCTTAACTACTTTCAAATTAGAGTGATCATATCCGATCTTGAGGACCAGTTCCTCCAATGTCTTAATCCTGTTATCTTTGGCAAAGGATGATATTTTCTCCAACTTCAACTGTGTCTAGACATTATTCAAGGACACTTGTAATTTGGAGGCAACAATGGAAGCACGTGCCAATGTGGAGAAAATCGTTTCTCAAGTTTGCCTGTGTAGATCCATTTGATCAGTTGGATGCACATCCTTAGTCTGGAATTCAAAGGTTTCCCTTTTGTAATCAGTGATTACCTTTGGGTCTGGCAACTGTTCTTGGAGAAATGCCATGTGCATTTTTCCCTTATCAGTATCGAATGTTGATAATAGTTTGTGTTTTGCAGTCGACGTTTCTTACAGAACTGAGCATATATGTTGCTGGTCAGTGTCTGATTCTTTTTCTTGATCAAATCATATTTCTCGAAGATACTCAACTTCGGTCCTATTTTGCCTAGTTGGTTGACTGGTGGAGTGTCTATAGGCTTCTTAGGAAATACTGAGGTTATGATCTACTTGTTGCTTGTACTAATGAGTGATCAATCCACCTCCATCATTGTAGCGGATGGAATTGCCTTTTCTCCAGCCGTGCCAGGAGCCTGAGTGGTTTTCGACCTCTTTGTGTGCAATTTGAACTCCTCAGATGATACTTCAGTGACCGAAGGTGAAGTGTCCTTCCTGGGCCTTCTCTCCTTTGGAGCTTGTGGTGTAGTCGTCTGTGAAATAGAAACCAAAGGGTCCTATTATTCTACCTCAACCAGTGTGTTTGGATCCCATTCTGTCTGGTTTACAAACTTCTCTACCTCTGGCCTAGATATGTGAACATATAGGATATTTTTGTTTTTGATTCTCATCTCGAAAATTATCCCTCACGGATCATAGTGCCACGTGAAACTAACAAATAAATTCATTTCTTTTAGCAGCCTATCTGCTTCCTCCCCAGTGCGTCGACTGTTGTAGATGAAAGATCCAATCTTTCCTTTGATTCTGAGCTGCTACTTCTTCTTCAAGGACACAAAATTTACGTTGTCCAAGTTTATCATCTGCCTTATGTATTCTAGAGAGAAAATTATAATAGGTAAGTACTTGGGTAGATTATATGGGGCCAAATCACACCCATAGACTCTAATATCAGTATGATTTTGGTATAGGTACCAATCACTAGTCTTTGTAAGGTCTTAGAGATGTAGAATCCTCTGAATTTCATCATTAATTCTGGGTTCGGGTCTCCCGTTGAGCATACTCACCATTGGGTGGTAGAACTGCTCGATGAAATACTTGAACCTAAATTCTATGGAGTTATGTCTAGTCAGGGAGGTCCATGTTGTTACTGCCTGTGGTTTACCATCCTCGTCCATCTTCCTCATAGAAAAAGAAAATTTGTCCACTTGGAAGAAAATGAACAGGTATGCCAAAATTGAAGAATACATGAACATACCTTTTGTGGTGAAATTTATGAATTGTTCATGAATTTTGTCTGCCGGGAATGTATTGTAGTCTAACTATGTAGTAGGTTTCTCATCGGTGGAGAAAATAGACAAAAATTCTAAAATGGGTTCATCTACTCACTGATCTGAAAAATAACCAAGCAAGGCACATAGTGACATGATGACCTGGTTTCCTTTTATTGAGAACAGGGAGGAAGAATAAGGGGGGTTTGTAGTGGGGAGCTAAGTCGATTATGGAACAAAAATATCAGAAATATGAGCTCTTTGAGGAAACAAGAGCTTCTGGTAGAGCTCTGTAATGATCTCAAGGTTAAAAGGTGAGGTAGAGTCAGCTTGGGATATCTGCATCATTTGGTCGATGGTTTCTGGTGTGATGAGGAAAATAATTTCCCCAGATGAGGAAATAATGGCTCTTTGTTCAGGGATATAATGGGCTTGGCACTTGAGGGAAAATTATGGGAAGTGGTGTATCTGGGGGAAAAGATATAAACGTAGGTTGGACTCCCAGAGCCCAATTTCCTCACTCTGGTCTAGGAAAACTTCTTTCAGCCATGCCTGTAGGTATGTGAAGTAGAAATCACATCTTGTGTCCATGATTAAGTATTTTTTGTTGGCCAGAGGAATCCTGTCGAGGTCGACAGGAGGTGGGAGAAAAGGATTCTCTTCACCTTCTTCTCTATTTGACTCTGGTGCCATTACTGTAACAATACCTTTAAATAAAACAAAATTTAGCGGGGGCGACTGTAGATGTGGGTGGCTAACTGTAACGTAGAGGAAAATGGGGAAAATTATCTGGTGCGATGACTAGGTAAATGGTGAGGGTAGTTTTGAGTAAATGGGTATCCGTTGGGCGTGGGACACAGGTCAACTGGTTAACAGATGAATTAGCCAATAATAAATGGCCAATAGATCATTTAGAGCGTGAGATGGCAGGTGACAATGACTGAAGCATACGGTTGATTGATGTGGTGGTTATTGATTGGGGGGAAAAGATCGTGGTGAAGGGACTTGCCACGAGTGAATGAGGGAGAACGACTGACAGAGTTATGGGAGGTGACTCTTATGGAAAAGGTGGATAATGACATCATGAGGTGATGAGGTATGTCAGACAGTAATAGGTGGTGGGATTCGAGACCAATGGATTCATGCCACGTATAGATAGGGGGCCCACCAGAGTAAAATTCCATTCCAGACCCCACCCCCCCCACCCCCCCACCGTTAAAAGGTAGATCGGTCAAGGGGGGTCCAAAAAATACCATGATCCATTGATCTCTGTGCTTTCCTTTCGACCACAGATCTGTGCGCGATATTTAAACACATTCCAGACGCCCACAGCCCCCCCCCCTCCCCGTTTAAAAAAAAATGGACGGGGGGGTTTGGAATCCAATATAGATAGTAGATCTAGGCGCTGAAGCTTGAGTCATCCAGATGTGTGCATAAATTATCTCTAATTACGGACCCCCCCCCCACCCCGTTAAAGGTAGAACGATTGGGGGGGTCTAGAAAGACTTGTCCACTGTAGATCTAGGTGTGGACATCTGAGTCATCCATACATGAGTTGTGCATAATTGTGAGCGCGAAGGAATATGCGCCGGGAAAAACTTAGGATAAGTGCATATCGTGGGTTTTCCCAAGTTTTCCCATGTTTTTATCACCAAGGGGTTAGACAACCAACCTTTTAAACATCCAAGACATGGTTCAACATTGATCATCGAGATGGTTTTATTGAAATAAAGAAAACTACCCTATGTTCTAACCCAATTACCTATGACAATTAGCCTGGATTAAACTGTTGGACTAAGAAATTACTCTATCTTGGGGCTATCTGACCAAGATTAGGAAGTTTGGCCAGATTCATTGACTAACTAACCTAGATCACTTGGCTAAGATTAAACAGTTCAACCAAGCTTATTCACTACTCCTATCAACATCAATTTAACAGGACTTGGCCATGCTTGAAAGGTATGGACCAAGTCATTGTTATTGCATGGGGCTCTATTGAGTTTCTTTTATGCCCTCTTTTATTATTTTTCTTTCATTTTATTTTTCTTTTCTTTTTTCTTTATTTTCTTTTCTTTTTTCTTTCTCTTCAAATTATTTTCAAAATGAAAAATCATTTGACAAACAAAAACATTAAAGAGATAACATTCAGTCACCAGTTGATCCTATAAATTATAGGGTTATAACAGTGGCTCCACCTAGGGATGATACTCTCCTTGTGAAGTGCCAATAATCCTGATCCCTAATGTTCTGAAACTTTCTCCATAGTCTCCTTTGTTGGTTGATCAATTTTATTTTGAAAATTGGAAGACAATGTTCACTGGCTTAGGGCCTTCTATCCGAGCTTCAACCATCTGATCAAAGTTGTTCACTCAGAAACTTGCAAGAAAAATGAAAGTGGTTTGTATAATGGAAACTATGACCTTGGGTCCCTATTGAGGTGGTGAGTAATGCTTCAACATTCTTCCATTTACAGGTCCTCCTGGTAGATCTGTCCCATCATTGTTTTTGAGCAAGAAGGCGTTATTTCCTCTAAATGCTTGAATCATGTATGGTCCCTTCCACAGGATGTCGAGTTTTCCATGATTTCCCTTGTATTTGGGAATCCCATCTCAACACCAAGTCACCTAGCTCGAAATCATCTTCTTTGGTTATTTCACCAAAGATCTTCTTAATTCTTTCTTGGACTACTTGAGTCTTGTTGTATACTTCTTCCCTAGACTATTGCAAATGGATCATCTAGTTTATCCTTCTTTGGGAGTCGTTCAACTTGGCTTGCATGTATTGCAACAATTTCATGATAGGAACTCCTAAGGAAGTGGGAAAAGCTGTTTCTGTGCCATAGAATAGCTGATATGGTGACATACCGATTGACCTTTTGGTGGTCAGTCTATCGACCCATAATGTGAAAACCAACTTGTTATGCCACGACTTTTTGTTTTCTTGCAAAGTTTTCTTGATAATGTTTACCAGGGTTTTATTTGATGATTCTGCCAACCCATTTCCTTGAGGGTAATAAGATGTGGAATGTCCCACACCAATATGATACTGGTTGCAAAAATCTATGAGTTTCTTAGATCGAAAAGAAACTGCGTTGTCAGTTATAATCTTTTTAGGAAATCCAAAACGGGACAAGATATTATTTTCAAGAAATTTAATAATGACAGAATCAATAGCTTGCCTGCTTGGTACAGCTTTGATCCATTTTGTGAAATAATTCATTGCAGTAAGAATCCACCTATGCTGGCCTGAAGAGGGAGGATGTATTTCTTCGATGAAGTCTAATCCCCATTGTTGGAAAGGGGATTCAACAGAGATTGGTTTCAGGGGCAGAGGAAGAAGTTTCCTTTTGCCCTCGAACAACTGACATTTATGAAACAAAGTCACTTTATGATGTTCATTAGCGAATAGCATTGGCCAATAGAATCTAGCTCTAAGGATTTTATTAGCTGTTGTCTTCCAGCTCAGATGACCACCACAGTCTCCTACATAAAAATCTTGCAATATTTTGTCAGCTTCATCCTACAATAAACAATTTAACAAAATACCTCCAGGATCTTTCCATTACAGATTCCCTTCTAGAATGAAAAATTTTAATGCTTTCAATTTCAAAAACCTAGCTTTAGTTTTGGTGAGACCAGGGGGAGATTGTAAATTATGCAAAACAAATATCAGGTCTACGTACCATGGAGAGTTCAGAAATACCTCTCTCACACTTGGAGTCACCTGCTCACCCTGATCGTCTACTACAGATAAGAAATTAATCTCAAGAGCATGGAAATTTGTTTCAACCATTAACTTTTCTAGACCTTGACCTTTAATCTGTTTAGTAGGCTTAATCTCTATGTCATACTCTAGAATGATATAAATCCATTTTCCTCTTCGGCTGTCCGGATTGTCCTGGGTTAAAATGTCTTTTACTACCACATTTGGAACATATGCAATGGTGTGGGAATGGAGAATATACACTCTAAAATCTTTTATAGCTTTTACGAAGGAAAAATCTTGTTTCTCCATTATTTTATAATTCAAAGCAGCGTCTCTTAAAGATTTATTGAAAAAGGCTATGGGTTGTTCATACCCTTCATTGTTTTTCTGTAGTAATACTGCTACAATGGTATGTTCAGAGGCGAAAGAAAAAAGATAAAAATCTTTTGTGAAGCCAGGACTGATCAAGACCGGAGCCTACGTGAGTGCACGTTTAACTTTTTCAAAAGACTTCTTGGACTCTATGTCCCATTTATTTTTGTTTCCTTTTTTAACATGTTTGTGATGTTCTAGAGAATCTCGGCCAGGTTGGGTATGAATCTTTGCAGAAAGTTTATTTTTCCGATAAAAGACTGTAACTCTTTGATATTTCTTAGGTGTTCCAATTTTTGAATGGCCTCGGTTTTGCTGGGGTATATCCTAATTATGTCCTTAGAGATTATGTGGCCTAAAATTTTACCTTCCTCTAATCCGAAAAGGCTCTTCTTAGGATTCAGAGAAATTCAAAATTTTCTTCATTTCTCAAAAACTCGTCTGAGATGTCGTAAGTGCTCGTCATCAGATTGGGAAAACATAGTTACATCGTCCAGATAGATGACAAATAAATTTTCCAAGTTCTTCCACAAAAGCGATGTCCATCGCTCTCTAGAAAGTCGCCCCAACGTTCATCAACCCAAAAGCCATTTTCACATACATGAAAGTACCCCATGGTGTTGTGAAAGTTGTTTTCTCTTGGTCATCTAGGTGAACGAGGACTTGATTATAACCTGAAAACGCATTCAGTAAAGAGATTCGACTGGATCCAACTACCTTTTGTAATATGTGGTCCATTTTTGGCAATGGGTAGTTGTCCTTCATATGGACCTTATTCAGATTTCGGATATCGATGCAAAGCCTGATTTCTCCAATTTTCTTTCGAGTTGGGACCAAATTTGAAACCCATTTGGAAAATCGTAACAGAACTATGATTTTAGCATCGTACATTTTTTTGATTTCTTTATCTATCAGGGGAAGTAGCTTGGGATTGATTCTCCTAAGTTTCTTTCTGAAAGGTTTTTGATCTTCTTTTATTGGAATCCTATGTTGTATGATGATGGTGTCATAAGATTTCAAGTCCTCGTAACCCCAGGCTAATACGTCTGAATATTCCTTGAAAAGTTCAATGTATTTGAGTTTCTGCTCAGGGGGTAATGATTTAGAAAGTTTTACCATCTTGGGTTTCTCTTCTGTCCCTATGTTACAATCTTCTACTTCTTGACCCTTGGCTTCGATTTTTGTTTTTTTAGCTACATCAATAAAATCAAACAGGTCTTCTAAAGGAACTAAACTCCTAGGTAAAACATTACCTTTTAAATTCAAAACATCCGCTTCAATATTGTCTTCGCCTAACTCTCCTAGATCTATCTTATTTACACTATCATTTCCAAAATCAGGTCTTTTTACATTTTCATCCTCATTTTCTAAGTCTATGTTTGTACACTCAAAATCATTTTTACATTGTAGAAAATCTTCAATTTGATCATCATTACCAAATACCTTCTAGTATCTGATGTTGTCTGGAATAGTTGGTCTACACTTCACCTCCACTGTGTATGGGCAAGTGGAACAAAAAGGTATCTTTCATGTGGTTGCTGACGTAGCTAACCCATCTACTAAAATATTATGTCCCCTAGGCATCACCTGCAAATTAACTTCAATGAAACATTTAAGGGCATCCAAAACACCATTCCTATAAGCTCTAAGATAGGGATGTTTTGTTGCATACTCACCTTTAATTTGTTTGATAATTAATTCAGAATCTCCCCTTACCATGATTTGTTTGGCACCAACCTTCTTCAATAGTTTCAGACCGAGCATCAAAGCTTCGTACTCAGCTATGTTGTTAGTGCATTGAAACTTCAGTTTGTAAGAATGGTTTTTCGAATACCTAGATCTATGATTGTGAAACCAAAATCTTTATCCGGCTCCTTCTTTGCTTATGGCTCCATCAAATTCCATGCTCTAGAAATCTGCTGGCAATTCTTCAGTTATCACATTTTTCTTTCTTTCTTCCTCGGTAATTTCTTTGCCTTCATTTGGACCAGATGTATCTTCTTCCAGCTAAGTGATTTGTTCTCCAGTATATCCATCGTTATATAGGATAAAGGAATCCAGGTCAGAATGTGCAAAGTACATAGGATAGTTATCTGGCTTTTCTTGGCTACTAACCATGTATTTCATCAGTGTTTCTCTGTATAGTCTTCTCTATTGCCAAAAAACTAGGATAGTGGCATACGACATATCCAACTGCAAAGTACCTTTCAGCTTGGCCCCCCAAGACCAGGATAGAAACATGCCATATTTCAGGGGAATGTCTGCGACCAAAACATCCATGGCCATGCTTTTTATGGGAATCTGAAACAAGGTGATGCATAGATACTTGATTAAACCGATACATTTGATTTTTCTAGAGTCAAAAGAGTGTAAGTCCTTGTAAGGTCCGGTAACCTCAAGTCCCAGTTTTTCCATCACTGCTTTAGGCATCAGATTATGGGAAGCACCTAAATCTAACATAGAAATATGTAGAATCAGGTTGTGTATGTTAAGGCTGATGTAAAAAGGAGAGACAACACCATTGTTGGTCTAACCATCCACTTCAGGTCCGAACAGGAGTTCAGGTTGATCATCGGTAAGGTTTACAGTATCTGAATGATTCTCCGATCCAACAGTTAAGGCCTCTGTGCCTATGTCAGGTTCAATTCTCAGTACTTTGATTACCTGTGATCAGTAAGCATCCTTTCTCATGAACTCAGAAAGAGGAATGGGAATTTTCACTTTGGCTAATTCCCCTTCGAGGCTAAAAGGTATAGGTGCTCTGCTTTGGCTCAATAATTCTAATTTGTCCACCGTAGTCTTCTGAGAAGAATTCTTTGGTGGGTTGGTTGATGAAACCTCAGTCTGCGATGATCTTTTCAAAATGGTAAGGCTTCTTTTTGTTGGATCTTTAGCATTACCTTTTTTAGGGATCCTCTTGATAGAAGGCTTGGGGGATTTTTTGGTTTCAACTGTCTTCTTTGTTTCGGTTACCTTTTTTGGGGAACTTCCATCTGTCTTTTTACTTCGCAGATTGTACTGTCGATGTACCTCCATAATGGCATTTTCAAATTCCTATTGTTGGGTATCTTCAGCTTCTTCGCTCACCTTTGTCTGAGAAAGAAGAAAAGGTTCTTGTTCCTCCTGGGTGAGGAAAATTGCTTCGTTATCATGAATTCCCATGAGGTTTATGTGTGTATCCTCCAGTTCTTCAATTACCTCATATCCTTCATCAACATAGTTTTCTTGTAGGGGTGGTCTGATCTGTTGATCAGGACCTCTCTGTTCCCTTTGATCCCTAGGATCTCTTTGCCTGATTTGAGTAGGGTTTCTTCTAAAGTTAGGATTCTGAATTTGAGGAGCTAGTGAGTTTTCTCTAGGAGGGTTTCTTTGGCATACAGTAAGTCTCTCTATCATTCTTTCCATTGCTCTGGCTAAGGAATCCAATTTGGAATTGGAAGTTGATGTGGAAGGTTCCTCTTTAATTGTGACTCTCCTCTCCATCCTCTGTCATGCCCTTTTTGCCAACAGGTTGGCCTCCACACTTATTTCACTTTTCTACATGTCCTCTAGGGTGGTGGAGTTTCATTCTCTTAATTGTTACGACATATCGGCATCAAAACCATCAGGGAATTTTATCAATGCCAAACCTTGTGGAGGTTTAATATCGGCTAGAATTGCATTGTACAGGCTATTAAAATGGGTGCAATAATCTTGTACTATTCCACCTTGATTTATTCTAATGTTTTTGTATTCTAAAAAGATATGGAGAGGATTTTTATTTACCTCCCATCTGTCTAGAAAACTTCTTTGAAATGTCATAAGGTCAAGCACTAAGGAAACACCTAAGCCTTTGTACCATTTCTTAACGGTACCTGTCAAACTCTATGCAAACAATCTCATTTGAACGTCATCTTCATCCACTTCCTATAGGTCAAAACAATCATTCATTTTATACACATGTTGTTGTGCATTCAAGGGCCCTGTTCCATCGAACTGAGGAAGTCTCGTTTGATAATCCTGGGGCATAGCATGTAAAGGTGCAACCAACACCAAGGGGGCATATCTAGCTACCATGATAAGTGGAGGAGACTGGACAAAAACCTGAATGATAAGAGGGGTGGTGATAGAAGATGAGGACAAGTAGGGGCTAGCTAGAATAGAGTGAGTGGTTTGAGGTTTAGCAGTGGGAGATAGAACTTCAGGAGTCCGAGGTTGCAAAACGGTTGGGTCTAGAATGGTTTCATCCACAAAGCTATCAGATTTCATTCTAAACAAGATTTGTTCGAAAAGGATGTCAAATTCAAGATCCTGAAGGGCACCAAGCTCCTTTGGAAGAGAAGGGGACCTCTGAAGGGGATTATGACTTACTGAACCTTCTGCAATGGTCTTTTTCCTGAGTAACTTTTATGGATTATCAGTTGCTATTGCAGGTTCTAGGTCCGGGTGAGATCGAGTATAATCTCTTTTGGGAGCCAGATTTCTTTTTGATTTATATATATATATATTTAGTTTTATGAGTTCAAAAATTAATATCTACAAGATTTTAACAACCTCTAAACATTGCTTCTTTCTCAGATTTGCAATTTTTCAGAAACAAACTTTTCTTCCAGGGAAAAGAAAACATGGGGTTAAAATTTGTTCAGTTCCACTCCCCAGTGTGGTCACCACTATGTTAACTCTCTGTAAATTTCCTAGAGGTTGTCAGAAAAGATGAAATTTATGGAGGTAACTTTATCCAACCACTTCCAAGTTGGGATCTATCCCTACCATATTCATAGAGGGATCTCTCTGTATGATTTAGATATGTTTCAAATTTTAAATATTAGGCTAGGTAAATAGAATATGTTGTTTCGTTTGTTGTCGTTTTCGTTGGGTTGGCTGAGAGAGCTTTACACTTCCATTGGGATATGGGGTTTGTATTATGAAATAAAATCTAAACCAGATAATGAAGAAACCTTTCACAGGGTGAGATAATGTAATCACTAGATTCTTTTAGTAGCAAAAATGAGGAATAGCAGAAAAAGGCGAGAATTTCAGTTACAACAAAGAAGGAGTTAAGAATTTCTTTATCGTAAAATTAGAAGATGAAAAACTAAAATCTTTAAAAGTTAGAAACAGGGTATACAAAGATAAATCCTGCAACGTTCATTACTTTCAAAGATTAGATTTAGAAAATAGTGTGATAACTAAGCGAGAATAACATTTATCTTAGAAAGGAAAACGTCACCAATGAGTACACACAAGAATACTGTGGAAATGCCTCTTTGTATTAATGGAATATCTCTTCAAAAATATTACAATATGGAAGCTTTCAAGGTGTAAAGATCAACCCTCAATACTTCGAAAAGTGAAGTATTTATAACCAAAATTACAAACAATCCTGTCATTAAAGATCAGGATGTGGTAAATCTATTTTCAACTTAACTAACTTAACAAACTACAAAAATCTAGGAAATTGTTTGATGATGTGTCAAAGTTTCATGCTATTTTCTTTGTGAACCATTGGTGAGGCCTCTGCATGACCTCGTCTGACTGGATAATTGACTGGGTTGGGATAGCTCATCAACTACTCGATCAGATTGTGAAGCTCTTCCCATCAAAGATGACTGGGAACGTTGAATTTGAGTAATCTTCGGTAGACTTCATCTATCTCTATGTACTTGGAAAAAGTTGGCTTGATGATGAAGATGTACTATATCTCATACTGTATGATGATGTCCAACTGTAGAGCATCTAGGAATGCCTTGCCAGTGATACTACCTTGAATTCCTAAAAATTTCAAACTATCCTTAGTCACAACAACTAGTCTCTTTTTGTAGTCGAGGAGTGTCATCAATTTGTCATTTATGACCTTCAAACCAGGAAGACCCTTCTTCTGTAGAGCCTCAATATTGCTAAAAAACTTTGCACCCCTAGGTCCATAGCCTGAACCTTTTCTTCTAGCTGTAGCATCAGTCCTCTCTTGGTCAGGACCCTCTTGACCTCAAGGATGGTCTCTGTTCTATCCTCAATTCTTATATCTTCTAGCTCCTCTCTGGTTTTAGAATTTAGGAATTTGATGATTTCATTGGCTTCGGTGGGCATCTATCCCAGTTCTTCTCTAATCTTCTCGATGGCTTACTTACTTCTTTGCACCAATTCATTTTTCTCAAACATAATTTGTATCATTGGCCATATTTCGTTCATAGACTTGGTGATGTCTGTCCAAACACTTTCTCTGACTTTGGCCAGTGTTTTGCCTGCCACTGTTTGTTTCCAAAGCTATTGTAACTCTTGTTTGAGCTGACCTGACACGTATGTTTCCTTGGAGTAGCTGGTTTGGTAAGAATATTTGAGTTCCTGGAGGTTCTGAATCTCCTTTTTTAGCATGCTAATCTCTGTTTCCTGCAGATTCATCTCTTCCATAGATTTAGCCAATTCAACAGTCTTTTCCAGAGACGTCAGTGGATTTGCCGATGGAATTTATACTAGTGAAGCTGTGCTCACTCCTAAGAGTGGAGCTGCACTCAATGGAATGACTCCCATGGGTTTTGACTACTCTTTATCCTTCATTAGTTTCTCCAGTTCAACTTCCATTTCCTTCAATTGTGCATTCTGCTCCATGATCAACTTAAGCATCTCATCTTTTTCTCCTTCTGTCTCTGCTATTTCCTTTGCCTGAGAGTCTAATGTTGGTGGCAGCTTCAATTGTTTCCTCAAAGATGCTATGTCGGCATTTTTCTTCTTGATCATCTCCTCGATTGCTTTCACATTCGAGGGATCATATCCAATCTTGAGGACTAGATCCTCCAATGTATTAATCCTGTTATCTTTGGTAAAGGATGATATTTTCTCCAACTTCAACTGCATTTGGACATTATTCAGAGACACTTGTAATTTGGAGGCAACAGTGGAAGCATGTGCCAATGTGGAGAAAACTATTTCTCCAGTTTGCCTGTGCAGATCCATTTGATCAGCTGGATGCACATTCTTAGTCTGGAATTCAAAGGTTTCCCTTTTGTAATCAGTGACTACCTATGGGTCTAGCACCTGTGCTTGGAGAAATGCCATGTGCATTCTTATCTTATCAGTATCGAATGCTGATAGTAGTCTGCGTTGTGCAGTCAACATTTTCTTCTAGAACTGAGCATATGTGCTGCTGGTCAGCGTCTGATTCTTTTTCTTGATCAAATAATATTTCTCGAAGACACTTAGCTTCGGTCCTATTTTTCCTAGCTGGTTGACTGGTGGAGTATCTGTAGGCTTCTTAGGCAATACTGAGGTTATGATCTACTTGCTTCTTGTACTAATGAGTGACTGATCCACCTCCATCATTGTAGCGGATGGAATTACATTTTCTCCATTTGTGTCAGGATCCTGAGTGGTTTTCGACCTCTTTGTGTGCAATTAGAACTCCTAAGATGATACTTCAGTGACCAAAGGCGAAGTTTCCTTCCTGGGCCTTTTCTCCTTTGGAGCCTATTGTGTAGTCATCTATAATACAACGACAAAGGGTCCTGTTGTTCTGCCTCAACCTGTGTGTTTGGATCCCATTCTGTCTAGTTAACAAACATCTCTACCTCTGGCCTAGATATGTGAACATACGAGATATTTTTGTTTCTGATTCTCATCTCAGAAATTATCCCGCACGGATCAGAGTGCCATGTGAAACTAACAAAGAAATTCATTTCTTTTAGTAGCCTATCTACTTCCTTCCTGGTGTCTTGACTATTGCAGATAAAAGATCCAATTTGCCCTTTGATTCTGAGTTGTTGCTTCTTCTTCAAGGACACAAAATGTATGTCGTCTGAGTTTATCATTTTCCTTATGTATTCCAGGGAGAAAATTCTAATAGGTAAGTACTTGGGTAGCTTATATGGGGCCAACTCACACCCATAGACTCTGATCTCAGTATGATTTTGGTACAGGTACCAATCACCAGTCTTTGTAAGGTCCAAGAGATGTAGAATCCTCTGAATTTCATCATTAATTCTGGGTTCAGGTCTACCATTGAGCATACTCACCACTGGGTGGTAGAAGTGCTCGATGAACTGCTTGAAGCTGAATTCCATGGAGGTATGTCTAAGTAGAGAGGTCCATGCTGTTACTGCCTCTGGTTTACCATCCTCTTTCATCTTTCACATAGAAAAGGAAAATTTGTTCGCTTGGAAGAAAACGAACAGGTATGCCAGAATTGCATAATACCTGAACATACCTTCTCTGGTGAAATTTATGAATTGTTCATGAATGTTTTCCACCAGGAATGTGATGTAGTCGAACTGTGTAGTGGGTTTCTCATCAGTGGCGAAAATACATAGAAATCCCAAAATGGGTTCATCTACCCATTGATCTGAAAAATAACCAAGCAAGGCGCATAGTGACGTGATGAACTGGTTTCCTTTTACTAAGAACAGGGAGGAAGGATAAGGGGTGTTTTTAGTGGGGAGATAAGCGAATTGTGGAATAAAAATCTAAAAAACCTGATCTCTTTGAGGAAATGACAACTTCTAGTAGAGCTCTGTAATGATCTCAAGATTAAAAGGTGTGGCAGAGTCAGGTCGGGATATCTGCATCATTTGGTCGATGGTTTTTGGTGTGATGAGGAAAATAATTTCCCCAGACAAGGACACAATGACTCTTTGTTCGGGGATATAATGGGCTTGGGACTTGAGGGAGAATTCTGGGAAGTGGTGAATCTGGGGGAAAAGATATAAAGGTAGGTTGGACTCCCAGAGCCCAATTTCGTCACTCTAGTCTAGGAAAACTTCTTTCAGCCATGACTGTAGGTCTTCGAAGTCGAAATCACATCTTATGACTATGATTAAGTAGTCTTTGTCGGCCAGAGGAATCCTTTCGAGGTCGACAGGAGGTGGGAGAAAAGGATTCTCTTCACCTTCTTATCTCTTTCACTTTGGTGCCATTACTATAAAAATACCTACAAATAAAACAAAAGTTAGTGGGGGTGACTATAGATGTGGGTGGCTAACTGAAATGGAGAGGAAAACATGGAAAATTATCTGGTACGATGACTCAGTAAATGGTGAGGAAATGAAGGGTGAGGTTAGTTTTGAGTAAACGGGTATCCATTGGGTGCGAGAGACAGGTCAACTGGTTAATGGATAAATTAGCTAGTAATAAATGGCCAACAGGTCATTTAGAGCGTGAAATGGTAGGTGACAATGACTGAAGCATATGGTTGAGTGACATGGCCATTATTGATTGGGGGAAAAATACCATGGTGAAGGGACTTGCCATGAGTAAACGAGGGAGAAATACTGACAGAGTTATGGGAGGTGACTCTTACGAAAAGGGTGGATAATGACATCATGAGGTGATGAGGTATGTCAGACAGTAATAGGTGGTGGGATTCGGGACAAATGGATTCATTCCATGTATAGATATGGGGCCCGCTAGAGTAAAATTCCATTCCGGACCCCCCCCCCCACACCATTAAAAGGTAGATCGGTCGGTGGGGGTCTGAAAAATACCATGAGTTGTTGATTTGTGCGCCTTCCTTTTGACCACAAATCTATGCACNAAAGCAGAATGGACAGGGGGGTCCGGAATACAATATAGATAATATATCTAGGTGTTGAAGCTTGAGCCGTCTAGATGTGAGAATAAATTATCTCCGATTCCAGACCCCCCCCACCATTAAAGGTAGAACAGTCGGGGGAGTTCGGAAAGACCTGTCCATTGTAGATCTGGGCACGAACATCTGAGCTGTCCATACATGAGTTGTGCATAATTTTGAGCGTGAAGGCATATGCGCCCAAAAAAACTTAGGATAAGTGCATATCGTGGGTTTTCCCAAGTTTTCCCATGTTTCTATCACCAAGGGGTTAGACAACCAACCTTTTAAACATCCAAGACATCGTTCAACATTGATCATCGAGCTGTTTTTATTGAAATAAAGAAAACTACCCTATGTTCTAACCTAATTACCTATGACAATTAGCCCGGATTAAACTATTGGACTAAGAAATTACTCTATCCTGGGGCTATCTAACCAAAATTAAGCAATTTGGCCAGATTCATTCACTAACTAACCTAGATCACTTGGCTAAGATTAAAAAGTTTAGCCAAGCTTATTCACTACTCCTATCAACATCAATTTAAAAGGACTTGGCCATGCTTGAAAGGTATGGACCAAGTCATTGTTATTGCATGGGGCTCTATTGAATTTCCTTTATGCCCTCTTTTATTATTTTTCTTTCTTTTTCTTTTTTCTTTTCTTTTTTCTTTCTTTTCTTTCTTTTTTATTTCTCTTCAAATTTTTTGCAAAATGAAAAATCATTTTACAAACAAAAACACTAAAGAGATAACATTTCAGTCACCAGTTGATCCTATAAATTATAGGGTTATAACATAATCCAAGGCAAATTCATAAAAGTTTGATGCAGTGGTAGTGGAATAGGAAGGGAAGAAATCGAATAAAAAAGAAACAAAGAACAAAAGAGAAGAAAAACATGCAGCTAAAAAGGAAACCACATAAGCATTATCAGCAGAACAAAGAGAATCAAATGAAACTGCAACTAAGGAAACCAAAGAAGAGGGGAAAAAAATGATGAAGAGGCTCTAAACAATGACACCTCACAAATGGACACTAACCTCCTGGAAACATCAACAAAAGTTCTCATTTTTCATCCTCAATTCGATAGAATGGATTTGGGGATTTTCACACCATACAAACCTATTGATCTGAAATACTATTTTACAGTCTTTAAAATCATCCTCACGAGGATAAAATCCCCCTATGTTTTTAAAGAGGTGGTACTCCTTTTTTTTTTTTAAATTGCATGCAGAAATATAAACAATCCCTGAGAAGGACCAAAATTATTTGAATTAAATATTCACATGAAAATAATACCTAATAAAGGACCAAGTATATTATGAAAGGAACTATTTACAATATATTACAAGATCATAAAAAAAGAGTATGGAATAAAACATGATGGAATTTCCATCACAACTTTCATTAAGACATAACAAAATATTCAAGTAAAAGAAGCAAGAAAGTATAGACCGTGTATCGCAGAGAACTTTAAATGATCATATCATTAAGCACAAAAGGATTATGATAGATACACATTTGAAATGTCATTCTTGAATCAAAGTATTTGAGATTGCAATAATGTAATATCCCAAAATAGTTCTCTGGGAACCTCAAAAATAATATATGTCTTTAAAAATACAAGGTAAATGTCTTGAAATTAAATACTTTATATTTTTCCTTCAAAGAGGATTGGGATGAGGCTCACATGGACCATGAAATGAAAATACTTGGAAGACACAAGAAAAATAATCAAGAATCATCCTGAGTTTCATAGATTATTGGGAAATGGAAGGAAATATGATGAATGATTGTAGAAGAATGATAACAAGGGGAGGAATAAGATTACTTCTTGACTCACTGTGATGGAAAAATTTTCTGAACCCTTTACTTGTTTTAAGGTGCCCCTTTTGTAAACTTTTGTTGTGGTTGAGGTGGCATAACTACTACAACCATTTTTTTTTGTTCTAGCTCAGTGATTTTGATTAAGGATTTTCTTAACCAATCCTAAATATATTCCCTCATGGGGGCCATCCTGATCTCATGCCTAGTATTTATTTCAAACAACTAATTATCCATATCTCTTATATCCATGCATGATTGGTGCAGTGTTTCATCTCCCTCATCCTTTCTATTGATGTATCTGACTAGCCACCTTTTGATTTCTTCTTCAGAGAATTCTATTTATTTGGTGAACTGATTTCCCATGCAACTTTTAATACACTAAGTTGGTCTAATAATTTCTATTTAGATTAAAGTATTGTATCTATTAATAGACTCGGACAATCAAGTTATTTTGTGAGATCAACAATCTTAAAGAATAAGTCACCTCTTTTCTTCTTCAAAGCATCTAGTTCATTTATCACTTCTCTCAAGTTATTTATTCTCTTTAACCAACATGCATTAATTTGTTTCATCCATATGTTTGAAGGAATGTTTTTCTCTCTTTTGTGAATATTTATTAAGCTTGAAACTTTAGTAAAGAATGTACCCACAGTGTCCTTGTAGGAACCTTCATCATTCTCCATATATTTTTGAAGATATTCTTTAAAATTTGTAATCCTTGTTGAAAGTTGGTGGAGCTCTATGCAAGCTCCCAAATTTCTTGAATCAAATCTGATCTTTTTTGTAACCCGTCTCTAACATATTTTCTTATTTCTTGTAGAAAACTTGATGAACCTTTCCATTTGTTGTTGCTTTTTGGGATATCTTCTAAAGTGAATGTTGGTTGAACTGTATTTAAAGGTTCTGAAAACAAAGGTCCTAGAATTAAAGCTACCTCTAATTCTTTTATTTTTTGTTTTGATTCTAATTTTTCCTTTTCAATGTTATTGACAGATTTTTTAAGGGCTTATCCAGTTGCTTCATGGACTTGTACATTTTTTTATGGTGAAACCCCATCAAAATCAATTGTTGATTTCCATTTCTCAGATGCCTTCTTATTTTTTGTATTCACTTTATCAATTAAAAATTGTTTAGAAGCTCTATTGTAGGCCATGTGGTGCAAGGTTATAGACTCCTCTTCAAATATCTCTAGTTCCTGAGTGATTAGGGCTTCAACAATTTCTCGGGTTTCTAGCAGTCTTTGCTCATACCAACTGGGTTATTTGACAAGCTCGTCTACATCCAATGCACATGGGATTTCTTAGGTTTCAGGTGCACCTAACCCTGTTTTATGTGTTTCTTTTTTATTCTTGGTAGAGGTATATATAGTGTGAGATTTTTCAAGATTTTTCTTTATTGGATCCTTATCAACGCCATCAAATGAACTTTCGGCCGATGTTTTCCTCATCTCTAAACCACTGTTTCTGGGTTTTTTTCTTACCCTGGTATGTTTTTGAGACATATTAAGTGAATTGGGATGTTTATCCATTTCTTCTCTACCTTGTTGTCGATATCCCTCGTGGGTACTAACCAATTTCTCCACATCATTAAAAGCTTGGTCAACTAAAATATTAGGGAGATTCAAATTATCTCCACCTCCTTATTTAAATTGTCCAATTTTGGTAAAATAAGAAGAATAATCAATTGAGGAAATATCTGCAGTAAACATATATTTTGGGTCAAAACCCTCTACAAGTTTATCTTTATTTAAGTCGAGTTGGTCAAAATGACCTGCAAGTTCATCCAAATGGAAGATGTATTTTACAATAATTTCTTCAATTTTCTAAGGAAACATGATGAATTGATTCTTTCTCTTCTTATTCAAGAAGTGAGTTCGGGACTTGTATTGCCTACAAACTTCAACAACAAAATGCATGTATGATAACTAAAAATGGAGGAGGAAAGTTTTCTCTTCACAACCAAATAATCTTATCATATTGAAATCTTCAATGGTCTCAAAAAATCCTTTCTCCATGAGAAAGGTGGCAACTTCAATTGATAATATCGAGGTATTAGGGCCAAAGACTATTTTTTTGAACTATGAGATAAAAAAATTATGAATCAGATAAAAATAATACTGGTCTTTATGGATCCACAAGGTTGGATACCAAGCGAAGACTCGTTCCACCTTAAAATCAATGCTCCTTGATCTTGACAAGTCCTCAAACACATGGAAATATTCTATGGAGAAAATAAGATAGGATATCATATATAATTTCTGGGTCTTTTTCAAATTACTCAATTGAAATGAGATTTCACTAGAAATAATGTGACCCCAATCTATGATTTTATTTTCATATAGATAAAAATGAAGGACATAGAAGATATTTCTTGGCAAGGATGTCATGGATTCCATGCCAGCAACACAACCAAATAACCAAGAAAAATCCTTGTATGGGTATTTCAAGGAACTTACCTCAATCTTGGAAGCACTAGTGTTATTATTTGGGTCGACTAGATATTTACTAAGGAGCTCTTCTCCTCCTTTGTGTTGTTTGAGGAATTAATTAGCCTCCTCTCCCTTGAATCCCATGGTGGGTGTAGGGAGCCATAAAATTCTAGTAAATACTAAAGGAGATAAAGAGATAGGTTGTTGTCCTTGGACCTATATTATTCTCTTCTCTGAATTGTATTTATCTGCACACAATTGAACGAGCTCTCTGAAATCTATTACCTCTAGAACATAACCATCAAGGACTATGCCTGAAGTCCAGACCCATTTTGTCCTTTTCTCAGTAGAAGTGAGACCCTTGTAGTAGTTGTAGGCTTGCGACCACTGGAACTCTTGATCTTCACGTCCAAGTGTATTTAGTGTATCCCCACAATACAATTCATTTCTCCTACTTGACATTATTTACATTGTTTTATAGTCTTCGTAGTAGGTGGCGCTACTGTTGATATTTACATCTTGTAATATTAGTTATTATTTAATCTACCACATATTACTCTGATGGTTTAATCCATCATATTTATTATTTCAAAGTCGTTGTCCTGCACGACAATATTTCTGAATTTATTACAAGGTTTACAAGATCTTCACCACTTTAATAATGACATTATGTTCACAAAAGTGGCGCATAACATGGTAATGAAAATAAATGCGATGGGAAGTGGTGATGTTATGTTATGGTAGATGAAAAGTGGTTAAGTATGGAGGTGCATAATGAGGAATAGAAGGTGTATTATGTAGGATGCAGTATTGTGGGTTTGTGGTTATGAGAACATACGAGGATGAAAAGGTAAAATTGAAAGGGCCCATGATCTAAAGTAAGAAAATTGAATAAGTATGGGTGAAGGTGATTTTACAGGTTATGGAAATAAGAGGTACATTTTGTAGAACATGGGATTGTGGGTTGGAGAGCATGTAGTCTTGAAGACATAAAAAATAGATAAATGGAATAGTTGGTCATCCTACATCCACATTTCAAGAAAGTGGCTAAGTATGAAAAGGTAAAAAAGTTCATTTTAGAGGATGCGGAGGTGAGACGTGCAATTTGCAGGAAGCATGAGTGTAGGTCTGAGACGTGTTGTACTACCACATTGCTACTCCCACATCACTCAAAAAAATGACTAAGTGTTGGAAAATTTGAAATAGGGGAAAATAGACACCGTATAAATACTTTGGTTTTGCAGATGTGTGGTCATGAGAATTTGATGGTAGTGTGACCCGAAACTCACATTTGAAAGGAAAAAGAAACTGAGTATGAGAATTCAAGAAGAAAAGAAAAATAAATGAAGAAGATTAAAGATGGTTATAGAGGTACAAATATTGATCATGGATGTGGATCAACAAAACCTAGCAATGTGGCGAACTTGAAAAAGTTCAAATATGACAAAGCCACTAACATATTTATGCAACAAAAAATCAGGAAGTTACCCGTCAAAGGGGGAAATCCATTATCATTCCTCACAGAGACTACTGTGATAGAAGATGCTAACCAACATCCACTATCCATAGCATCTACCAGTAGCTCCTTCACCACATCTATGAAGTGAAACCTTAAGAACTTGTTCCACCAAAACCAAGAGAAGGATGCTAGGATTAGAGAATTGGAAGAACAAATCAAACATGAAAAGAAAGACGAGGGTAGTCTAATATAATTCAAAGCATGTGTTGAAAACTTTAGGGAAAACATTTAGGACACCATCACTAGCATGTATGCCCATGTGACAACCTCCCGTTCGTCACGACAACAACCTCTCATAACAAGTACATTTTTTTTTATTGTGTGTGCGCATGTGTACAAGGGTAAAAAAAAGAACATTCGACTCTGCGTCGCCACCCGACGATGAACAAGACTCATACAACGACAAACACAACATCATGACCTAAGACGCACATCAATTATCTACATGCAATGAACGACAATCAATCAACAAATATATAAGACTGACTACCCGCCCGTCCTACCGTGCAATGGTTAGGACCTCCAAGATAGATAAACAATGCTCAAGCCTATGTTCCCATCGATTTTAACCATTTAAGGTCTCAGGGTTGGCGATTGTTCTGAGGAACATGGAGGTGTCTACAACCCGCCCAACACAAGCACACCAAGCCTTCTAAGTTAAAGACAATAACATAACCATCAAGATTGCAAACAATAAGGTTATCTACATTAAGGCATTTTATGATAGTGCATCATTATTAACTCATTACTACTATTATAGTATTGCATGGGAGGTGTAATTTTAATCAAATTACAAGACAAAGGCAATTAATAAAGTAAGTAAGCTAATTAACACAACTTATTTCAACCTCCATTATGAGCCCTGCAATGCATGTCTAGAGTGCATAATGACATCAAGGTAAAATCTAAACTTAGTCCTAAAGCCACAATCCGCCCGTCAATAAAATCAAGTATCTTTAATTAGAACTGAATGAAGCACATACCCAACACCCGTAAGGATGACAAGGAAGGTTAGTAAAATAAGAATTTGTACTAGCTTAAAAAACATTCTATTTTGTAAAGCATCACACCTTCCACATCACCCTTTATTATTTACATTTGATCATTTATTTGCTTCCCAATTTCATACAACCACATTCAATAATACCAATATGAAATAGACATTGGACTTTTACCCAATTTAAAATAAATTCATTGTTTTTCCAAATCAAACCTTATCAAGTTGTTGAATGTGCTACAAAATATCATTTACTTATTTATTTTGGGCTATGCCACATGGTATTATGCATAGTTAAAGAATTGATAACATTAATTACTATTCTAATCATTTTCAACGATTTAATTATTATTGGATACTTTTACAAATGGTAAACAAAGGTATGTTCTATTAATTATGAGTAGACTGAGGTTGAGTAGTTGATAATCTACACATGAGCACAAGAATTTCAAGAGCATTTCCTTCCTCTAAGGATTTATTATTAATTATATAAAACACATATTAATCCCAACCATTAGCTATGCTAAAAGCAGATGTTATCATCATAAATAATTACTTATCCACCACATATTACTCTGACAAACAACCTTAAGGTAAAGAGGTGTAAATTGTAGGCTTTTAATGGATACATGGTCTTAGTTACTAAGTTACAACTATAGAAGTGTGGATAACAAAATATGCGTAATTAATTAAACTTGCTTGTTAAACAACTAATGTCAAGTGGCTTTGCATATCATTATTAGAATAATCTCATATAAAGACAACGACTGGATATTAGATGTGTCAATGAAAAATACAAATAAAAATGGCATTAAAGAGGTAAGTTAATGATTGCATAGGTTTTGAGGTCGGTGAAATAAAAAAAAATCTAAGACTGCCGCAAAACTGCCATCATAACTACTGCGTCCATAAATCCATTAAAACATGCCATAAGATTCACCAATCACGCCCTTGATAATTGAATCCCCTATCATCCATTATTAACATCAATTACTAGAGCTGCAGTAGGCACGACTAGAACACCCAACGCTCAAGATTGTTGTCGGTGACTGAAGCGACTATGACCCATCGTTTTTGAAAGGGAAGGAAAATACCACGCGGAAACTGGTAAAACCAAAATGCGGCAAAATACTCTGTAATATAAAGGAGCAAAAAGTTGAAATAAGAGACATGGAGTCACAAGGTTTTCGGTCGAATTGCAGAGTTCACACAGGAATTCGTATCCCAGAAATTCGCCCAATACACAGTGAGTACGAATCACCCATCCGCATGGGAAGGAAGATTAACCAGTCATTAAAATAAAATCAATTAGACACACAATTCAATACGGCGACCCAAAAAATCATTTTAAGAGAAATTCGCTGCAGAGTGCCAAGAGAGTGCGTTGTTTAAACTCGTGTACAAATTCAATTCAGAAACCAGAGTTGAGCAACTACGGTTGGTTCCAAAACTTGGGGTGGATTCTGATTTCCATTTTTTAAATTAAAAGGAAAACTGAATTGCAGGGTTTCTAATCTTTAATAAAAATAAAAACTGAACCAATGATCACGTAGGGATTTATATCTTCATTTTAAAATAATAAAAACAAAAAATAGAAATATAGGGTTGGTCTAAGGTGATTTGCCCAGAAAGGTTGACATGAATCAAATCTTAAATAAGGCCACTGCCGGTTACAGGCAGTGGAAAAATCATGCCCATTAGTGGGAACGCATTCGGCCTGCCCATATTCTAATCCACACCAGAGTAGACACCTTCACCTGAGCATTTCACAAAAGAAAGGGAATACAAAATGTGTTGTAGCAACAAAGTCAAAAAGAGGAAAAAGAAAACGCAAAAAGAAACATTTCAAATCGCTATCCCTTAAGAATTATAAAATCGCAGGGGTACATTCTAAAATCGTAGAGAAATCATTGGAATATAAACAAGTGCTTCCTATGATTAGGATATATGCATTCGTTGGTGTATGTATAAATGCTCTCTGAAATAAGGGAATATGCAGTCACTAACCGTCAATCAAGTTGCCATACATGGGTAGTAGGCATTCACAGAGAACAACATACCCTCCAAAAACAAGAAGGGATACAAATGTAGCAGGTAACGAGATGCTCGCAAGAAGAAGGGATAAACAATGCAGAGGTATTCAAACTCAAGAAGGTGCACGTCAATCATTCTGTCAAGCTATAAAATTCTAGTCATGAAACTAGTCAACAATTTACTTACCCAATACACAAGCAGATCTAAAAATATACATCCTACAATATTCTATAAATCAACCGAAAAACATATCGTTGCCTATTCACATGCTCTGAGTGACGTTTGCGCGCTCCGTGCCGCTCCCGCTCGCCGACTGTCGAGACTACACCAGTACCTCCCAGCCAATTCTAGGGGTACTCTACTTCCCCATTAGCCCCCCGAGATGCAAAGGGGCCACACATTAATCAGATGGTACATCTAGCTCCCAGCTTGCCTTGCAAGACCGAGCTACCACTCCTCTCCAAGATGGGAAATCCCAACTCCCACAAGTAAATCGGTCAAGTCACTATTCTGGCAGTGTAACGTTATGCTAGCAACCAATCCTTTCTTCCTTCTCCTCCCTCTCTTTTATAGAGTTTTCCAACTTTCTTTCTTTCCCTAAATCTCATTTAATTTAAGTTTTAATAAAAATTCCTAAAATTTCTCCTTCATACAAGTGTCATCCATCCCCCACATTTCTCCATTATTTATTTTCTTTAATAAATTAATTGTCTTATTTTTCTCACCCACCTAGAGTTACTCCTAAAATCACTCCTAGGTGTCCCTAGATTCCCTTACAGGTTCTAAAAGCTTTCCCTAAAAAGAAATTGCTAAATCAGTTTTAAAAATAGAAGGTTCTTAAATGCAGATTATTTATTAAGTTGGTTTCCTACTTTTTACCATGAGTTCCCCTCTTTCCCTCTTTAGGTTACCTCCTTTCCCTAAATTCCTAATTTTTATAATTTCCACTTTCCCCTTTTTTTGCTAAAAATGGAAGTTGTGAAATTTAACCTCTTTTTCCTTTTATTATTTATTTAGTACCTTTTAAACTATCAAAAGTTAAAATAATTAATTCTCTTTATGTTTTACATCCACACATTTTATTTAATTTGTTACTTTCTTCAAGTTACCACAAAATTTTATGAAGACCAAATTATTACTTAAGTGCTTTTAAATTTTATTATTTTATTATATATATATATATATATATATTATATATTTATTTTTAAAATAGAATTTTTTTTTATCCCTAACGAAATTTAGACTTAGAACTTAGATTATGATCTGGGCGACAACTAATTAAGGAAATTGTTTTAAAAATTTCTTAATGTGTTATTTGTCTTAGGGCCATCTAGGTTCATCCCTCTATCATTATCAACGTGACGTGCCCTTCAGGACGTGCTAGTTGCTCCAAGGGTGCCACTCGCCTCATCTATTCCTTTGCGCGACTTTCCCTTCAGGCTGCACTACGTGCTCCAAGGGTGCCACTCTCCTCATCTGTTCATTTGTGTGACATGCCCTTCAGGATGCAATACATGCTCCAAGGGTGCCACTCACCTCTTGACTGATTGGTAGACATCAATAGCCCCTGGAGTCAACACTCCACTAGGTTAACTTGTGGGAGACTAAGGTATTCTAAGGAATAAGGCCCCCACCTTATTGCATGCCCCTTAGAATCATCGTGAGCAACTGTCGCAGTCTGCCCTCACAGCATTGTGGGTCCTCTCCAACTAGGTAATTGTTAACCTACAGTTCAAGCCACGATGGGAGTACTAGTAGGCTGTGGCAGGGCCGTTGTCCACACCTCTCCCTCAACCTCTCTGTTAGTTGTGTGTGGCCCCTTTACTCCATATGTGAGTCTGGTCGGCAAGCTATCATCAGCCTGCATCATCAACAAATCATGTCAGAACATATCCAATTCATATCATCTAATCAGATGTCCTAATATAATAGTAAAACAATAAAACCCCAACAACACATGCCCTAACTCAATTCGAAGTCCAAGGGGTTCCATTGATGCCTCTACATCCTCAAGGTCCAAAACCCTACACACTCAGTAAAACTAAGTCAATAGCACCTGTCTATGTCAATGTAGTAAAACAACATGTCAATCTACCCATAACGCATCATAATCAAAGTCAAATGTTTTAATATCATAATAATCCGGATCACTTGCAAGCAAGTGTCCTCAAAGAATAGGTTCGCTCGGTGCTCCAGAGCGGGATGTTACATACAACCCCTCTTGGTCTAAAATTCATCCTTAATTTTCACAGTATAAATGCCAAAAATAAAGTGTATTACAGTATCATATGTCTAACTATCAAACAAAAATGGAAACTACTAGCACATATCATATGCGTCCTCCCAGGTCGCCGAGTGTGGACTATAATTGTCCCACTAGACCTTGTCCTGATCTACTATTCGACGTCGTAACTGTCAAACACGATGCTCCAAGATGTAGAGTGGCTCAACCATGAGCACCCCGTCGTTCGATACCTGCAAGGAACTCATGTCAATAAGATGCGTAGGATCACTAATATAATGTCTCAAAACAGATACATGAAAAACATCATGCATACGCCTCAAGGAACTAGGCAAGGCTAATTGATAGGCCACGGGCCCCTTTCTCTCCACAATCTTGAAGGGTCCCATGAACCTATGAGAGAGTTTATCTCCCTTCCCAAACTTGATCGAACTCTTATGCGGTTTAACCCACAAGAAGACTCGATCGTCGACCTCATAACTACGGTCAACATGGTGTGCATCGGCATAACTCTTTTATTGATCTTGCGCTTCTTTAATCATTTGTCTTATTGTTTTCATTTGTTCTTCCATTTCTTGGATCACTTCTGGTCCCACTAGGACCCTATCCTCAAGCTGGTTCCAACTCAAAGACATTTGCACGGTCTCCCGTAAAGGAAATCAAAAGGCGGCATCTTAATGGTTCTCTGGTAACTTTTGTTGTAAGAGAACTCTACTAGTGGCAAGAAGTCCTCCCAACGCTTTTTTTGGTCCATCACGTACATGTGCAACATGTCCTCCAAGGTTTGGTTCATTCGTTTGGTCTACCCGTAAGTCTCTGGATGATATGTAGTACTAAAGTTAAGTTGGGTTCTCGAGGCCTCTTGGAAACTCATCCTAAATTGTCCAGTAAACATCGATCCTTGATCAGATATAATCATCTTACGCACACCATGTAGCCTCACAATATCACTGATGAAAACTCTAGCTATGTCAGGTGCCTGATATGTCGTATGCACAACAATAAAGTGAGCACTCTTCATCAGAGTGTCTACTACTACGAAAATCGAGTCATGCCTCCTTGTCGTTAGTGGCAATCCAACAATAAAATCCATTGAAATAACTTGCCATTTCATTTCCAGAATGGCATGTGGTTGTAGTAATCTTGCTGGGTGTCTATGTTCAGCCTTTACCTGCTGACATTCTAGACATCTAGCCACAAAGTTGACTATGTCTGCCTTCATTCCTCTCCAGAAGAATAAGGGTTTAAGGTCTGCCCTCATCTTCATGACTCCCAGGTGAGCCATCTAAACTGCTCTATGAGCCTCACTTAGGATCAACATCCTCAACTCATCGTTCGGTGGTATGTAGATCTGATTTTTAAACCTCAATAATCCGTCGCTATCAAATGAAAATCCTTCAAATTGTGGTACCATCATTGTATTTTGTCCAATAAAACCTTCGATCTCTTTGTACCAGTCATCATCACACTATAAAGTTAGAATCTTTTCACGTAGATTTGTCTAAACAGGCAATACCAAAAAGATGTGTGGCCTTCGGCTCAAAGAATCTACCACTTGGTTCATTGTTCCCTTTATGTAAATAATCTCAAAGTCGTACTCGCTAAGAAATTCTGACCAACACCGTTAACGTGTGTTCAAGTCACTTTGCATAAAAATGTGTTGTAGTCCATAATGATCAGTCTTTAGTTCAAATTTTCATCCAACAAGGTAGTGTCTCCAAACATTTAAGGCATATACGATGGCTAGTAACTCCAAATCGTGTGTCGCATAGTTCTCCTCATGCCTTCTCAGTTTCCTCGAAATGTAAGAAATCACTCATCCGTCTTGCATCAAGACTACGTCTAAACCTTCCTTGGATGCATATGTTCATACCAAGAAGTCTGTGTCCATGTCAGGGACCTTTAGTATCAGCGCTATTGTCAACAACTCCTTAAGCCTCTGAAATTCTTCCGTGCATTTCTTGGTCCAAACAAACTTCTTGGTTTTCTTCTACAATTCTGTGATCGGATTTGCTATATTCGAAAATCCCTCGACAAACTGTTGATAGTATCCTGCTAAACCCATAAAGCTACGCACTTCCAGGACATTTGTTGGCACATGCCATTCCATAATAGCCTAGACCATTGCTAGATCCATGACGATGCCTTCACCGGAGATGACATGACCTATGTAATGAATCCTCGATTGATAAAAATAGCATTTGGAAAATTTCCCATACAATTTGTGCTCTCACAGACATTGTAGTACCAAGTGCAAGTGCTCGTCATGGTCCTCTGTTGTACGAGAGTAAATCAAAATATCGTCAATGAACACTTGGACAAACTCTTCCAAGTACTCGCAGAACACCTCGTTCATCAAACTCATAAATACCCATTGGGCGTTGGTCAGTCCAAACGGTAAAATAGTAAACTCGTAATGTCCAAACCTCATCTTAAAGGTGGTCTTAGGGACGTCATCCTCCTTGATCCGTAACTGGTGATACCTTGATTGCAAATCGATCTTGGAGAACACCGTCGCACCCTTCATTTGATCGAACAGATCATCAATTCTCGACAATGGATATTGATTCTTGATCGTAGCCTTGTTCAGGTGACAGTAGTCAATGCAAAGCCTCCACGATCCATCCTTCTTTTGTATGAAAATAATAGCTGCACCCCATGGTGACACACTAGGACATATCAGTCCCAGGTCCAACAACTACTTTAGTTGCATTTTCAACTCTTGTAACTCTGGAGTCGACATTCGATAAGGCGTTCTTGCTATCGGTTCAGTCCCTAGTTTTTGGTCTATGGTAAAATCCAATTCTCTCTCTGACGACATCCCAGGTAACTCTTCCGGAAACACATCCACATACTCTCTCACCACTAGAAGGTGTTCTAGACCTTCTTCTACTCCCTTCTCATTTAACGCAAGGATCGCATAAAGATTTCACCCCTTGCGCATACTCTTTTGTAGATGTAAGGAAGAGATGAACCTTAGGGAAACTCCCTGGTTCCATCCTACAATCATACGTATATGTCCCTCATCGTCGACCAAGCTCAACCATTTTGTCTTACAGTTGAGTACCTCCTCATGCGACTCCAACCCATCCATACCAATCACGACATCATAGGATCCTAGGATTGTGACGTACATGTTGGCCCTTATGGCAAACTCTCCCAAGTTAAAGATACATCATGTAACCTTTCCTCCAACCTTTTGTTTGGCTCTCGAATCCATCTCTATAGAGATAAAATCATTATATTCGATTTCCTTTACCTTAATCCTTTTTAGTGTTGCACCAGAAATGAAACTCTCAGTAGCACCAAGATCTATCAAAATACTAAGAGTCTGGTTAGCGATGGTACTTGGTGTGTTGAGAACAATTGATTGGTTCTCTTCCTGGCATTTATTCACTGCTACATGAATCTGATGGGCCTTTCCCATATCTCCCACGGTAGTGGTTCTGGATGATTTGGTCGCTCTGGTCCTCTCCACGGTGTAGTCATGATGGTAATGTGTCTCTCCACACGTCCAACAACCCCTTCTTTGGCCCAGTAGTCCTGGTACCTGAAGTAGAAGATGAAGACCACTGGCCTGGAACCTTGGTCTATTCTATTGAATAGGCCTAAATTGCTACTGCTGCGGGCGACACTGCTGCTGATGCTGTGGTCCCCAGTAAGGTGTCTGCTGCTAAGGCATCGGTCACTTAGGTGTAGTGAAAGTGGATCCACTCTGGAAACGATGATATCCCAGGGTATGTCTCGCTAGTGTCTAGTGTTATTGTGTTCTAGATGAAACCTGCCATGTTGATCTCACTAGAGTCCTGGTCTGACCCCCACTGATAAGCTCCTCCTCTACTATGAGGGCCTTCTGGAAGGCATCGTGCAAGGTTTGGGGCATAAAAATATTAACCTTTGCACATAGGCTGTCGTTAAGGTCGAACATGAACCTGTTGACCTTAAGTTCCTCTGTGTTCAGGTGCGGAGCACACTAGAGTAGCACCATAAAATGGGCCTTGTACTCAGGCACCATACGACCTCCCTGTCGTAGGGAATTGAACTCATTGAGCTGATGCTCAATGAATTCCTCTGAAAGGTTCCTCTCTCAAAACTGTTCCTCGAACAGTTCCCATGACATGTCTTCGACGACCATATTCATCTGTGATAGGAGTGTCTTCCACCATAGAAGAGTGCTCCCCTTTAGTTGAAATACTGCCATGTGGACCTTCATGTTGGAGGTATAATCAAAAAGTGAGAAGCACATCACCATGTTCTCCAACCATGCCTCGACGGTGGCACTGTCCAGGGCACCAAAGAACTCAGGAAATTTGACCTTCTTGAGTTCATGGTGAATTATACCAGTAACAGTCGGTGCACATGGCAGAACCTCAGTGGGCGCTGGCGCTCTGGCCTCATCTCTGTCCAAACAACTGATCAGTGCCTTGAACATGCGCTGAAAGGATCTCATCATTCCAACTACATCTCCAACTGTTATATGCTCCTGCTCGAGAACCTGCTCATCTCCCTAGGGGTTAGAGCCCTCAATTGTGGATGCTACTGGAGGTTTCGCCCCTCCTCCCCTAGCACCCCATCATCTGCCTCCGTGAAATCCTCTAACTATGGTTACTTGCATGAACAAAAGTCAAATCGATTAGCAATAGTAAAATCAATCACGTCAACGAAATCCATAGCGATCCCTGGTCACGGGTCGAACCCACTCTAATACCATATGTGACAACCTCATGTTCGCCACGACATCAACCTCTCATAACAAGTACATTATTTATTTATTTTTTATTGTGTGTGCACGTGTGTACAAGGGTAAAAAAAAGCACATTCGACTCTACGTCGCCTCCCAACGATGAATAAGACACATACAATGATGAACACAACATGATGACCTAAGATGCACATCAAGTATCTGCATGCAATGAACGACAATCAATTGAAAAATATATACGACTGACTACCCACCCGTCCTACCCTGCAATGGTTAGGACCTCCAAGACACATCAGCAACGCTCAAGCCTAGGTTGCCATCGATTTTAACCATTTAAGGTCTCAGGGCTGGCGACTGTTCTGAGGAACATGGAGGTGTCTACAACCTGCCTGACACAAGTAGACCAAACCTTCTAAGCTAAAGACAATAACATAACCATCAAGATTGAAAAAAACAAGGTTATCTACATTAAGGCATTTTACGATAGTGCATCATTATTAACTCATTACTACTATTACAGTATTGCATGGGAGGTGTACTTTTAATCAAATTACAAGACAAAGGCAATTAATAAAGCAAGTAAGGTAATTAACACAGCTTATTTTAACCTTCATTACGACCCCTGCAATGCATGTCTAGAGTGCATAATGACATCAAGGTAAAATCTAAGCTTAGTCTTAAAGCCACAATCCTTCTGTTAATAAAATCAAGTATCTTTAATTAGAACTGAATGAAGCACATACCCAACACCTGTAAGGATGAAAAGGCAGGTTAGTAAAATAAGAATGTGTACTAGCTTAAAAGACATTCTATTTTGTAAAGAATCACAACTTCCACATCAGCCTTTATTATTTACATTTGATAATTTATTTGCTTCCCAATTTCATACAACCACATTCAATAATACCAATATGAAATAGACATTGGACTTTTACCCAATTTAAAATAAATTTGTTGTTTTTCCAAATCAAACCTTATCAAGTTGTTGAATGTGCTACATAATATCATTTACTTATTTATTTTGGGCTATGCCACATGGTATTATGCATAGCTAAAGAATTGATAACATTAGTTACTATTCTAATCGTTTTCAACGATTTAATTATTATTGGATACTTTTGCAAATGGTAAACAAAGGTATGTTCTATTAATTATGATTAGACTGAGGTTGAGTAGTTGATAATATACACATGAGCACAATAATTTCAAGAGCATCTCCTTTGTCTAAGGATTTATTATTAATTATATAAAACGCATATTAATCCCAACCATTAACTATGTTAAAAGAAGATGTTATCATCATAAATAATTACTTATCCACCACATATTACTCTGACAAACAACCTTAAGGTAAAGAGGTGTAAATTGTAGGATTTTAATGGATACACGGTCTTAGTTATTAAGTTACGACTGTACAAGTGTGGATAACAAAATATGGGTAATTAATTAAACTTGCTTGTTAAACAACTAATGTCAAGTGGCTTTGCATATAATTATTAGAATAATCTCATATAAAGACAACGACTAGATATTAGATGTGTCAATGAAAAATACAAATAAAAATGGCATTAAAGAGGTAAGTTAATGATTGCATAGGTTTCAAGGTCAGTGAAATAACACAAAATCTAAAACTTCCACAAAACTGCCATCATAACTACAACGTCCAAAAATCCATTAAAACTTGCCATAAGATTCACCAGTCGTGTCCTTGATAATTGAATCCCCTGTCATCCATTATTACCATCAATTTCTAGAGCTGCAGTAGGCATGACTAAAACACCCAACGCTCAAGATTGCTGTCAGTGACTAAAGCAACTGTTACCCATCGTTTTTGAAAGGGAAATAAAATACCAAGCGGACAACCGGTAAAACCAAAACGTGGCAAAAGACTCTGTAATATAAAGGAGGAACAAGTTGAAATAAGAGGCACGGAGTCACAAGTTTTTTGGTCGAATTTCAGAGTTCACACAGGAATTCGTATCCTAGAAATTCACCCAATACACAGTGAATATGAATCACCCATCCACATGGGAAGGCAGATTAACCAGTATTTAAAATAAAATCAAACAGACACACAATTGAATACGATGACCCAATAAATCATTTTAAGAGCAATTCGTTGCAGAGTGCCAGGAGAGTGTGTTGTTTAAACTCATGTACAACTTCAATTTTGAAACCGGAGTTGAGCAACTAAGGTTGGGTCCAAAAGTTGGCATGGATTTTGATTTCCATTTTTTAAATTAAAAGGAAAACTGAATTGCAGGGTTTCTAATATTTAATAAAAATAAAAACTGTACCAATGATCATGCAAGGATTTATATCTTCGTTTTAAAATAATAAAAACCAAAAATGGAAATGCAGGGTTAGTCTAAGGAGATTTGCCCAGAAAGGTTGAAATGAATAGGATGTTAAATAAGGTCACCGCCAGTTACAAGCAGTGGCAAAATCGTGCCCATTAGTGGCAATGCATTCAGCCTGCCCATATTCTAATCCACTCCAGAGTAGACGCCTTCACCCAAGCATTTCACAGAAGAAGGGGAATACGAAATGTGTTGTAGAAACATAGTCAAAAAGAGGAAAAATAAAACGCAGAAAGAAACATTTCAAATCGCTATCCATTAAACATTATAAAATTGTAGGGGTACATTCTAAAATCGCAGAGAAATTGTTGGAATATAAACAATTGCTTCCTATGATAAGGATATATGAATTCACTGGTGTATGTATAAATGCTCTCTCAAATAAGGGAATATGAAGTCACTAACCATCAATCAAGCTGCCATACACGGGTAGCGGGCATTCACAAAGAAGAACATACCCTCCGAAAACAAGAAGGGATACAAACACAGCAGGTAACGAGCTGATCGCAAGAAGAAGGGATAAAGAATGCAGAGGTCATCAAACTCAAGAAGGCGCACGTCAATCATTCTGTCAAGCTATAAAATTTCAGTCATGAAACTAGTCAACAGTTTACTTACCCAATACACAAGCAGATCTAAAAACATACATCCTACAATATTCTATAAATCAACCGAAAAGTGTACCATTGTCTGTTCGCCTACTCCGAGTGACGTCCACGTGCTCCATGCCGCTCCCGCTCGCTGACCGTTGAGACTACACCGGTACCTCCCAGCCAACGCTAGGGGTACTCTGCTTCCCCCTTATACCCCCCCCGAGCTACAAAGGGGCCACACACTAATCAGATGGTACGTATAGCTCCCAGCTCACCTGGCAAGGCCGAGCTACCACTCCCCTCCAAGATGGGAAATCCCAACTCCCAGAATTAAATTAGTCTAGTCACTATTCTGGCAGCGTAACGTTATGCTAATAGCCAATCCTTTCTTCCTTCTCCTCCCTCTCTTTTATAGAGTTTTCCAACTTTCTTTCTTTCCCTGAATATCATTTAATTTAAGTTTTAATAAAAATTCCTAAAATTTCTCCTTCATACAAGTGTCATCCATCCCCCACGTTTCTACATTAATTATTTTCTTTAATTAATTTATTGTCTTATTTCCCTCACCCACCTAGAGTTACTCCTAGGAGTCCCTAGATTCCCTTACAGGTTTTAAAAGCTTTCCCTAAAAAGAAATTGCTAAATCAGTTTTAAAAATAGAAGGTTCTTAAATGCAGATTCTTTACTAAGTTGGTTTCCTGCTTTTTACCATGAGTTCCCCTCTTTCCCTCTTTAGGTTACCTCCTTTCCCTAAATTCCTAATTTTTATAATTTCCACTTTCCCCTTTTTTGAGCTAAAAATGGAAGTTGTGCTATTTAACCTCTTTTTCCTTTTATTATTTATTTAGTACCTTTTAAACTATCAAAAGCTAAAATAATTAATTGTCTCTTTATGTTTTACATCCACACATTTTATTTAATTTGTTACTTTCTTCAAGTTACCACAAAAATTTTATGAAGACCAAATTATTACTTAAGTTCTTTTAAATTTTATTATTTTATTTTATATATATATATATATATATATATATTATATTTTTATTTTTAAAGTAGACAAAATTTTTACCTCGAACGAAACTTAGACTTAGAACTTAGAATATGATCTGGGCGACAAGTAATTAGGCAAATTGTTTTAAAAATTTCTTAATGTGTTATTTGTCTTAGGGCCATCTAGGTTCATCCCTCTATCATCATCAACATGACGTGCCCTTCAGGATGCACTAGTTGCTCCAAGGGTGCCACTTGCCTCATTTGTTCCTTTGCGCGACGTGCCCTTCAGGATGCACTACATGCTCTAAGGGTGCCACTCCCCTCAACCGTTCCTTTGTGCGACGTGCCCTTCAGGATGCACTACGTGCTCCAAGGGTGCCACTCGCCTCTAGACTGATTGGTAGACATCAATAACCCCTGAAGTCAACACTCCGCCAGGTGAACTTGTGGGAGACTAAGGGATTCTAAAGAATAAGGCCCCCACCTTATTGCATGCCCCTTAGAATCATCGTGAGCGACTATCGCAGTCTTCCCTCACAACATCGTGGGTCCTCTCGAACTAGGTAATCGTTAACCTACAGTTCGAGCCACGGCGGGAGTGCTAGTAGGTTGTGGCAGGGTTTCTATCCACACCTCTCCCTCAACCTCTCTGGTAGTCGTGTGTGACCCCTTTACTCCATATGTGAGTCTGGTCGGCAAGCTATCATTAGCCTGCATCATCATGTCATAACATATCCACATCATATCATGTAATCAGATGTACTAATATCATAGTAAAACAATAAAACCCCAACAACAAACACCCTGACTCGATCTAGAGTCCAAGGGGTTCCATCGATGCCTCTGCATCCTTAAGGTCAAAAACCTTGCACACTCAGTAAAACCGAGTCAATAGCACCTGTCTATGTCAATGTAGTAAAACAACATGTCAATCTACCCATAACACATCATAATCAAAGTCAAATGTTTTAATATCATAATAATCCAGATCACTTGCAAGCAAGTGTCCT